>VZUI01056975.1:0-68171 GCA_013401135.1 Cettia cetti | reverse complement strand
AGCAAAGTCAAGGGGCCGGCCCAAGAGATCCAGTTCCTGGGGGTAAAGTGGCAAGATGGACGGCGTCAGATTCCCACTGAGGTCATCAATAAGATCATGGCGATGTCTCCACCGACCAGCAAGAAGGAAACACAAGCTTTCCTAGGAGCCATAGGATTTTGGAGAATGCACATTCCCGAGTACAGTCAGATTGTGAGCCCTCTCTACCCGGTTACCTGCAAGAAGAACGATTTCCACTGGGGCCCTGAACAGCAACAAGTAGACTCTCCTAATGAGACAGCCCATTCTAAATCCTACGTTACTAAGTTAGGATGTAAAACTATGTTGAAGACTTTTTTCTAACTTTCCTCAAGTAAACCAAGTTCTCTAAAAAAAAACTCACCTCTTTTGCCTTTATCAGGCTTTGCCCTCAACTGAAGTTGCTGAATACTTCGAGTATTTTCCAACAAATAAGATTTACACCCCCCTGAGTGCTTGTATTTCATTTTGATTTGATAGTTCTCAAATGAACTCCAGGCATCACAAAAGCAGAGTGAACTGGCTACATAAATCTTCAAGTCCAGTTCCTTGCACCACTGGCCACCCTCTAATAACTAATACACAACACAGAATTTCCTTATCTTCAGATGATCCCACAAACCCACCATAGAACAAACTCCTACTAACCAAAAATTGTTCCATATGAAGAAGAGGTAGAGCATTCAAATATTTTGAAAGGTATATAATCGAATTTGTTTCAACCAGCAATTCATGCCCAGACAATAGCCCAGATGGAACTGGGCAATTTCTTTTAAGAATGACATGCTGTAAGGACACATGCATCTGCAGATATGGACAAAACAAAGAAACTGCTAAATGAAACTAAATATGAACTGAAGTATAACAGATTTCCTCAGTTTGTATTGTGAAATAGAAAGAAACAAATAAAGGAACTAACAGATACTGAAGTGAATAGGTCAAATAATTAACATGGTCTTCTTTCATAATTAGAAAAATCAAATTACACTAATTAAAAACAAGTATTTCTGAATATTTCTGTCCAGTAGCGAATATGAAAATTATATATTTGGATACCTTTTGCAATCTCCAGAAGAAAGTACTTCACACTGAAACACCCAGACCCATTTTCCTCTGATTTCAGTGTGCTGTCTTCAGTTAAAGCACTGGCACGTGTCACAGCGCACACACCACCAGCTGCTCCCACCTTTTAAACGCATGTCCACACAACCCCACACAAGTGAACTGAGCTTTATGCCCTGCAATTTCCCCATTTTAAAATAATGATTATACCCTTTAGCTTACCAAGAGCAATTAAGCCTGTCTGGATGAGCAAAACGACCACATTCTGCAGTCTCAACCTCAGTGAGAATTCACTCAGAATTCACCCTGTCAAAACATATTTCTTTGCCCATTAAACAGCAGGTTTTAACCGTGTCTTCCAACAGCCCTCAAGTAAGGTCCCAGGGTAAGGCGCCTAACATTCCTTAATTCTTCAAACTCAAAGCATGCTTTAGGTATTGACAAAGGCTCTTTGTATTTAAAAAGTTTGCCACATACCAAAGATAAACAAGACAAAACAAAGAACACTCCTGAAGAAATAACAACACTCAATGGGAAAAATAAGCTTAGAACCAATGCTCATTCCAGTGTTATATCTGACTTGCTCTTTTCCTCCTTCACACAGAAGGGCACGTCCTTGGGCAAGTAGTTTTTGTTTAATATGTTCTTTCAAATTCCTGAAAGTTTGCTTCAATATATTGAATAACTTTTTATCTTTTAGTGACCAACAAGCCACCAAATACAATTCATTACAGCACAGATTGTTTTAAGAGATGCTTCACACTAACCCTGCCTGTGCTACTCCAGTGCTGAACGCAATTCATGTGGTCAACAAATAATTATGCAAAAGCACCTTATATCAGTACTTAACTGACAAGCAAAATGTTGCTAGAATAAATACAGAGTATCTTGCAGCCCAGCAGTGAGGAGCTTGTAATTTACTGCCCATCGATATTGAGCTTTCTACATAATCACTCATCTCTAGTACATGTGCATGAGTAATGACTTTATTTCTCACACAGATAGCTCTAAATTTGGAAAACTTTTTTTCCCCTCTGCAGCTATTCACAAAATAAAATGCACAGTTCCAGAAAAATCTCTTTCAGATTAACTATGTCAAGACTTTGGAATTAAAAACCAATACATTAAACTAGCATCAACCAAGTATTTAAACCTGTTACCTAATAAACAATACCTCTTCCAAGAAATACTGATTTGGATTAAGCCAATGCAAGTTGCAACCATGGAAATTCTGGCAAGACAAAGGAAATAGAGTTTACAGCAAGGGTGGTGAAATGCAGGATTGCCTAGCAAGGCTGCAAAATCTCCATCTTTGAAGACATACAGAACTCAGAGAGATGGGGCCCTGAGAGACCTGATCTCACTTGGACACTATAGCCTCACTTTGAGCAGAGATTTAAACAAGGTTATCTCCTAAACTATTGTTTAGCTGTATGACAATCTAGGGGACGCCCATAGGCACACAGGAATTATACCCGCACCAAATCTCTTACTATGTGCATGATGCTTTTTCGTCTTATAGAAGAAGAACAGGCCTGGATTCAGAAACACACCAGTGTGCACTGCCACAGCATCAGCATCCTCTCTCCAACGTTCCACCCTTACACACCAGCAGTAGGCTAGAGGTAGGCAAAATCTTGGGAAGGGACATACCCAGGACATCTGATTCCCACTGACCAAAGGGATATGCCATGCTATAGGATGTTTGGGATGTCTGCTGATATAAAAGCTAACAAAAGGAGGAGGAAGCAGGGGCATTCATTATTTACAGTGTTTGTATTCCAGAGCAACTGCTACACGTGCTGAAGCCCTGCTTCCTGGGAAGTGTCTGGATCACCTGATGATGGAAAGCAGAGAGTTAAACCTTTGTTTGCATGCATGCAGCATTTTGCTTTTGATGTAGTAAACTGCCTTTTCTCAACCTATGGATTGTTTTCCATCTTATTTTCTCTCCCCACGCCAGCTGAGACGAGGGAGTGATAGAGTGGCCTTGTAAGCATCTAGTGTGCAGCCAAGGTCAACCCACCAGAGTCCCAACAATAGAACTCCAACTATGGGAATGAGAGAACAAGAACCTGACCACTGGTGACAGCAAAGTCAACCAAAAAAAAAAAACCAAAAAAACCACCAAACACCCCCATTGAAGTTTCATTCATTGCATCTTTTAAAAATGAACAGGAAGGAAAGAAATTATTTTTTAATTTTCATTCCAGTTAAGAACTCACTTTGAATAATGAATGCCTGTTTTCTCTCAAGTGATTGGCTATTCATGGTGCTAGTAAGCAAACAATTCAGAGCAAAGTCCTCCAGAACCCGCACTGTTTAACTCACGTTTAAATCATTTCCCAATGAGGTAAGTGCAACCCAAATATTACAGCAGCAATGAGAGAAAAAAATAATTTGAATATTCTTTCATAAGCAAATCCAAAACTAAGAAAACTCAAATCAGTTTCTCAGACAGACTGCTGAAGATATTTTATTCCTCAGTCTCAAAAACACAGGTATAAAATATTATTAAAACAAGCTAAACTTAATGCAAGAAGCTACTTCCTATAACCTAATTTAAAATTTTAAACACATGTCAAAAGAGAAGAATATGTCCTCTATAAAATGTTCTGCTGACTTAAAAAAAGTCCGTATAGATTAGCCCACATGAGCAGCAATTTCTCATGAATGTTAATACAACCAAACTAAATCCAATAAACATGATGGGAGAAAAAAAATGCAAGCAACATAGTTATTGCTTATCTGGAAGAAAAGTACATTAGGATAAACAGGAATTTTATTTTCTCTCGGTGACACAGAAGCAGTATCACTTTCAAAGTCCCATCACTAATGTCCAGGACAGTTTCAGTACTTCAACTGCTTTTTTAAATAAAGATGAGGTTATTTCCAAAATACTGCCAAGAGTAGCTACTTTTCCATTTAAAGGATCCATCTACTGTTCATTTAACTGTGAGTGTCCCAAAATTATTCATGCTGCATCCTCTTCCCCACTGCCTTGAGTCCACTGTCCTAGTCTAGCACTCCTCATGACATCGGACTTTATTATAATTACAAGCCTATGGAAGCAGGAAGCATCTCTATTATTTATTTGAATGGTGCCTAGTACACACTTTCAGGCTGTGAGAAATAGGTTCTAATTACTGCATTACCAAACTGGGGAAAAAATTCCACCAGTTAACATGAAATAGTGTAAACTGATGATAGGAATTAATAGTTGATGGATACATATGCTTTCTGTAGGTGGGTCTTCACCATAAGAAAACATGAAGTGCAAGACATTCAAATAACTACAAACTCTTCTGAGGAAGTACATCAATATTAGAACTCCAACATCTCTTCTTAGAAAGTTTTAAAGTGTCTAAATCCAGATAATTAGCTGTCACAATGATGAAGAAAACAACTGACAGCCAATTCAGCAGAACATACAGGAAGATACAAGACTCTACATCTAAACTGAAATTTAAATACCTCTTTATTGCTCCTGGAAGATCTAAACTGAATGGAATTCGATAGGAGGATGCTAAAGTGTCATCCACAGCCTTGCTTATTTCCTGCAGCTCTCTTAAAGAAATGCAGCCAAGTAATGCAGCCAGTTCACAGTCCTGTGACTGAACAAGCCTATCTTGTTCTTCAATTTCTCTTCTCAGCTGTTGATCTTTTCCTTCTAATATGGCCAGTCTTGTTCGGAGATCTTCAATTTCTTTCTGCATAGAACAGAAACCAAAGTTTACTACGAACCCTATAAAAGAAACCCACCTGCCCCAAGAAAAACCAATACAAGTGTCAGAAGTAGCATGAATTAAATTTGTCCAATTTAGCAAACATTAAATGAGACATCCTCTTGCTGACACTCAAAAATTCTTACATCAGTTGTATTCACAAATTCAAGTGCTCTCAGCAGTCTGAAACTCACCACCTCCATTTCAACACCACACTTCACATCCCTCTTCCAACACCTACTATCAGATCTCTTTCACTTTTAAAATACACAGGTATTTCCCCAAGTTCCCAAGCTAAAAACTTGCACCAAAAAAACAAATGTCAGATCACCCATGGCAACAGAATCTTGTTCTTCAGACTGGCAGCTAAACTGGTCAAACATCTATCCTGCAGAATATCCCTGCAATGGTTTGTCCAATGGTTCCAATCCGACATGAAGCACAAGATGCAAGCAGAGAATCACTGACTATCTAACTAGTCTTTCTGATAATTAACATTTCATTTTAACTAAAAGCACAAAATCCTTCCCTTCACTTAAAATGCACAGAATTTCAACCTCAGTTGCAGTCATTTTTCTAGAAGTTCAAAGTGTGTGTATTATGATACTGATGTTTCTTGCAAAAGCAAAATACAATTTTTAGAATCATAAAACTGTAGAATCATTAATGATGGAAAAGAGCTCAAAGATCATTGCATCCAACCTTTGACCAAACAGCACCTTGTCAACAAAACCACAGCACTCAGTGCTATGTCAAGTCATTTCTTGACCATTTCCAGGGATGGTGACTCTACCACCTCCCTGGGCTGCCTGCTCCAAAGCCTAACCACCCTTTCAATGAAGAAACTCTTCTTCATGTCCAATCTTAGTCTCCCCTGGTACAGCTTGAGGTCGTTTCCTCTTGTCCTTCACTTGTTACCTGGGAGAAGAGACCAACCTGGCTATAACCTCCTTTCAGGTAGAGAGCAATAAGGTCCCCCCTGAGTCTCCTTTTCTCCAGGCTAAATACTCCCAGCTCCTTCAGCTGCTCCTCATCAGACTCGAGCTCCAGACCCTTCATCAGCTTCACTGCCCTTCTCTGGACATGCTCAAGAACCTCTATGTCCTTCCTGAAATGAGGCCAAAAATAAATAAAAAACTTTGTGAATTTGTACATCATCCTTGATTAGGCTTTTCCTTGAAAACCCAACAGACAGCTTGCATCCAAGAAAGCTGCACCTCTCAAAGGAATCTGGGTTGCTGAGTTACAATTGTCATCAAACTAGCTGAAGGCCTTATTGGAGAATTTTATTGTATTCCTACATTTCTTACTGTCTCTGTGAAACTTTGCAAGCCATTTAAACTATTATCTCCACACATGGCAACAGACTGTATGTTCATCATTTTCTATACAATCTCCAAGAGATCTCTGACATGTCACCTATAGGCTCTCAACAGAAATCAAAGCTCAATTTCAAAGTCTGATAACATTCAGTCCAACTAAAAATAAAAAACAAAAAGCCAGAAATCCCAAACTAAATCTTTAATAAGTAAATAACTAGGCATTACAAATCTGATGTTAGAAACAACCATATGGCTTTTTATGGCAATTCACTACTTCATTCTGCATCTGAGCAAATGGCAGTAACACCCAAAATGGTGTTACAGAGATAAAATTAAGTGGGTTTGAATCACTAAGATGCCACGTTGATTAATACTGTAAAAGGAGCCCACTCACAAATTAATAAATTTATATTCAAAAGAAGGTTTGAGTGGCACACAGTAAATGGGTTCTGGGGTCAAATACTGAGTAATGAAGATAAAATTGTATTCTGCATATCTGAACAGACACTTCAACTACGTATGAGGTAGAGATCTAGGGGGGAAAAAAAGGCACACTTCAATATTACAGACTCTTATAAAACATATGAACTGGGCACGGATAACAGACTTCGGCATTCCTTTGCTTTTTTAGAGCTTCATTTCAGAACCTTAGTATTATTTTAATGCTTTCAATGCAAATTACATGAAGTTTAGTTCACTAATTTTGTTAACATACTTTCAGGTTTGCTGCACTGTAACCAGCTTCTCAAGTATCACTTAGAACAAGAACAAATGGTCCTTGCATATTCAAAGGTTGACTAGCTCCAAAATTTCAATTTATAATAGTCCTGTACACCAGGTTCATCCTATATGCAGGAATTATTTTCCTCCTTCTTTAGTTTTAGTTATAGCAAGAACAGAATAGTGTGGCCCATGTTTCAACCCACAGGCATTGCCAAGGACAGAAAGGTCAGCAGACCAAAAACATCAGTTTTGTTTCTTTCAGTCTCAAATTAGGCTTTTAGTGTGCACAAAGGACAATTCTGTCTCTGTGTTACTGGCTTGGGAATACTGCCAAAATCTTAATAGGCCCTACTTAATACAGAGACCTCCACACTCTGTGAAAATATAGTAATTGCAATCACTGCAGTAAGCAACCTACATGGGAACAGAAAGGACGATGAACAGAATCTGGTTTTACAATCACACTTTTAGGACTGAAACGTACAACATAAATAGATACCAGAAGCACACAATCTGCATTCACAGAGAGAAAGCTGCTCTGCTCAGGAATAGTTCACAGGCATTCTTGGGAGCATGGAAATTTTCATCAGTAAATCGGAATTCTGCTGCATTCTTTTCCAGAAATGCAAAGAAGCCTTTAGTGTGCTCTTGGTCAGCCTCCAGGGACAGATAAAAAAGGCCTAAAGTCTCAGCACTGAGCAGCAGATGATTTTCATTTCACTAAACATAAGCTGGAGTTTTATTTTGCAGATTTGAGTTTAAACTGGGATTTCCAACACAACAGCTGATCACTGCTGACTGTATAACTCTAGCTTCACTTATGGACTGATGGTCTCCAAGAAGCAGAGATTGCAGTAGAAACATTAATACATAAATTACAGGTACTGCCACAGGTTTTCAAATCCCTGAGGACCAATGCAGAACCAACAGAATAAAAAGTAAAGTGGGGCTGAGGAAAATTTTTTTTTAAAAAAAAAATACTTCTGTTCATACAAGATTTTGGGCAGGAACAATCTTTAGGGGTTCCTGCGTGCAAACAACCACCACAGATCAGCCTTCCCCAGAACCTTGAATTCCTGGTAATTTTGATAAAATGCTAATAAATAGCATGCCTGTATAATGGTATGGTTGATTTTTCCCTGGTATAACTACAGAAGAATAAAGATTCAGCTTGAGCAAGTGTAAAAATTAGCTGTCATGGAGTCTTAAGTACAGCAGTTTTCAGTTCAGTATTTTGAGGTGGCTCTGGGATGTCTATATTAAAAAAAAAATCCACAGACTGATAATGCTGAACTACACTATGTCTCCTCTTGTTGATGAAATAAACCTTAAAAATACAAAGGTATTGAGTGGGATAAAAAAGACATTTCTTCACCTAAGTACAATTTTGCAATGACCATATAAGATGTTTTTCTCTATTTCTTTGTCGATTTTCTATATAAATTTCTACACATAAATTTATGTGTGTACACAGACAGAGATTATTATACTATTGGATCCACCAAAGGAATGAAAATACCACAAAAAAAGATTTCAAGACAGGACCATAGGAAAAAAGGAAAACTAAGTCTACTAGCTCTCTAATGTGCCACATCACTGAGTGTGATCACCAAGGTTTAAAAAACACATAACTAGACAGTACATTGAGATTTTTGAAGGATGGTGAAAAGAAAAAGCTAAATTTTGCTTAAAATGCTTGCAGACTTAAAATTGGACTAATGCCATCTTGAAGCATTGCATTTGCCAAACTATCACGTTGTGACATCATGTGTCATTGTAAAGCTATTGTTAGCAAATGCTGGCTGCTCCGTGATGATTCCTTCATCCTTATGAAAAGCATCAATCATCTTTCAGGAACAAAAGCTGGTAAATCATGTATTTATAGTAAATTCTAACCAGAAATGCATGAAAACTTTTTGTCTTCAAATAAAAACTTCTGAAGATCAGTGTATTATATTAAAACATCAAATTATAACAAGGAGCACGCTTAAAAAGATAATGAGGAAAGTTTAAGCATGCACACAAGCTACCAAACCTTCCAGTTCTGCGTTTCTGTAACGAGATTAACACAACTCCTGTGGCTGCCATCTCCAATCATCACTTAGATTATCGACTGGACTCCAGCCAAGGCTCTAATTACTACACAGAAGCACAGTCGTTATTACAATAAATTTATTTAGCTCTGTGTGACAGCTTACAAGGTTTTCCCTCCACAGCACTGGTTCTTATACACAACTTTGCAGTCCTGTTACCTGTAACCGTTTCTTTTCTTGAAAAAGCTGATTTCGTTTTGTGGCTGAAACCTGCGTCCTCTCCTGGGAAGTTGATCTCTGAAGTCTATGCTCTTTTTCATGACAAAGACCATTTTCTTCATGTCCAACCCTTTGAAAAAAGCATGATAAAAGCTAAAAATTAGTGGTTTTCATGAGTTTCAGTGTCTCAAGGATTAAACAAATCAGAATGCTACATGTTACCTTTGGAGTCATAACACTCCACCACCAGAATGATTACATTTCAAACAGACACAGTTAGAGAACAAGAGATTTTTTCCCTTGGCATATCTTCCTTTATTATCTCAAACATTTACACTGTTTTTACAACACGACGAAGAAAGAAAATGGAAAGCTTGTATAGCTTCAGGCTTCCCCCAGCTTTATCATATTTCAGAAATTTATCCATCACTGCCTTGAAAGAGACAAAACTAAGGCATGTAGTTTCTATCAATACAGAGAAAAATCTCTTAGACAGAAGTTTAGAAACTTGCCAAAGCCATTTTTGCAGCTTCTGTCAGCCTTTGGAGACTACATTAGAGATCATCTGGAGTGTTTGCTCCACAATGCCAAATTTTACTTCTCTTGCACTGTGAGTTCTTTCAAAATCACAATCAGTGGGCTTCCTCCCAGTCATCTGTACAACCCTCAGTTGCAAATCTTTGCATGACTGGACTCCAAGGCAATCAGCACATTATGTCAAGTATCAATTCTATAATCTGCCTCTCAAAATGCACCTGCAAACAATGCAAATCCATTTTGCCTTCCCTGTTCCCTCGTAAGGGCATGCACACTTGCAAAGGGCAATTGTGTTTCTGTGTCCATCTCTAGAGACAAGTGCATGCATCTCCACATAAAGAGTAGAGATTCATCTCAGTATCTTCTTTAAAAAATACTGTGTCTCAAAGTGTTTTGAGGCATGATTTCCCACGATAACCTTGCAAAGCAAATACATCCATGCCACATATAAAACATGCATCATGAGTCTGGTTTAAGCATGATTAATCACACAATTATGATCTCCATGCACAGGTGTTTAACAAGTGCGTAGAACAAGAGGTTTTCATCTATTCTGCAGGACCATCATAAGACACACATGCTTTACTCCCTCTCTGTGGGCTGCAGAACGTGCTGAAAAAGCAAAATAAAGCCTCAGCACTAACATAGGTATCATTAAGCAAGTTAGACATAATGACAGTGCAACTGCATTTCTGTATTAACAGCACACAGCAAAGATATCCCCATTATGAGGTGCTCGGCCCTCACTGTGCCTTACAATCATTACATCAGGTTCCTGTGGCTCTGACCAACCACACTTCCAGGCAGCTCTGAAGCCTCTCTCTTCAAGCTGGAGCTATATCATTCCTAGAAAGGTATGCAATAAGTTTCCACGTGGATGATCGAAATTTAGAAAAAATTCCATTATAAACATAGTTTATTTTCAGAACCTTCTTGGAAATTCCACGTGTATCTGTCTACTTGGTACTGCTGGAAGACAAACAAGACCTCCCTGAGTTCACCAAACCTGACTGATTGCACAACCACAGCATTTGTTTTTCCTAAGCTCAACATAACCAAATCTGGCTCCCATCACATGCCCCCTGTATCCCGTGTCAACATCAAATGCATTCACTTAAAAACTCATCTCATAATTTAATCAAATAATACAAAACTGGGGTATGAACTTCATATCTTAAATAAGCTGCCGTACACACTTTTCTTGCAAAAAGATGAGATTGACTTAACGACAGTAAAATTGCAACAATGTGGTCTTCTGAGGCTAGTCTGATCATCTTTTTAATTTCCCGGGGTAAAAAAAAAAAAAAAAAAAAAAGTCTTCTTGGGTATACTGGTTTTGTTCCAATTCAAAATGAAAACAAAAACTGAAGCCTACAAATTTTCCTTGAGGAAGCAGTTATGTTTTCCACTGTATGATCTAAAAATACTGCTGGAACAGAGAGGAGCTAAACCCCTGTACAGAAGACAAAGGGTACTTTTGCTGTATCAAAGAGTCAGACCACAGACCAAGCAGTGTTAAAGGCTACAGGAATCAAGAAAGCAAATAAAAGGGTGTCACAACAACAGTAGTCAAACTTAAGCTCAAAGAAAAGAGTGTGCACAAGACTGAAAAGGGAAGAGGACATTCATCTGACCCTGAAGAATGGCACTGCTCAGACCTGTGCAGAGAGAAAAGTTACAGATCTAATTATCCAAAGAACAGGAATACTTTCATAAATATATAACACCTATTCTATACATAAAAGCATTATATATACATTATACAAGATAAAAATAAGCAAACCGGGGGATGCTTTAGTGACTCGGTTTCTATGACAAAGAAGACAACACTACCTCTAATGCCAGAACCTTTATTACAAATTAATGCATAGACCAAACACATCTTAATGACAAAACAGAGAGTGGTGTATCCTAACCTCTGAGGAATGGTAAAACAGCCTCTTAAAACCTCACAAGGTAGAAGGAAACAGCTCTGAAGGAGTGCAGCTTCAATTAAACCTCCCTTATTACTAGATGCTATAAATAGAGGCTAAAAATACCTTCAAATTCTCCAATTTCACAAAAAAAATCATATTATCTGTACTTATTTTATCTAATTTTCATGTCTGTCAAAAATTACACATGAAGGTATTGACTAGCACACTGCAGCCATTATATTAACAAGCTGCCAATTCTTTCATTTATGCTATTGCATTTGGGAATAGCTTTCAATACCTATAAAGTATCCTTTTCTAACAACAGTAACTAGGAACAGAGATGAAGGCAGACCAAGAAATGGAGGCTATTTTTTTTTCCTAGGTTATCCTGCTTGGGCCATCTAACAGACCTTGCATTCCTCCCATCTTTGAGGTTATCTCTTCAAGGTTTAGAATTTATTTTTGTGACTTTGTACAGTGCTGAGCTCAATATTGCTATCTAAGAAGAGGCACACAAAAGGAAGCTCCCAAAGATCTATTCATATCAAAAAATAATCTGGTTTTTACTTTATATTTAAATATCCTTTCATTGCCTGAAAGGGAGCATCAGCATTAACTCCACAGGGAAGTGTTGCACAAGCTGCGTTGCTGCTGTAAGCTCAAGCTGCTGTGTCAAGGATTCAATCCCATTCCCACTCAATATCAATGAGAAATGTTCCATTTAATTTGCCAGTTCATTATGATCAATGTTTTTCGGGGGAATTCTGAAAGAATTATAGAAAGAAAAAAAAAGGGAGGCAGGGTGGAATTTTCATAAACAAGCTCCATATGGATACATTAGACAGTCATTGAAACTCTTTTGAAACTCTTTATTATAATTATTCATAAGTTGTATTCTGCATTTTGAGAAAAAGAGAAGCATCATTTTACATAGTAATGAATCAACAAACTTACCAATGATCAGCAGCCCAGTGTAATGTTGCCTGAACTTGGGTCACAAACCTATCCAAAAAACTGCTAACTGAGGGATGCCTTGAAGGAAGCTGAAATTTCAAAGAATTTTTCTCCTTCTCCAGTTCTTCCAGCTTCCGTCTAAATTTATCAGCTAGAAATGAAATTTAAAAATAATTAAAAAAAAAAAAGTTAAACAGTGACAAAAGGGTCCTGTTTTACCTGGGGGGAAAAAACAGTCTCTCAACAAAAAGTAAAATCCACCTCTCTGATGGTTCTTCTTCCTCTTTTTTTTCTGCTCAAGAAAAATTAACAAGACCACAATGTGAAACATCAAATAAACAAGATTCCAAGCTACTTTTTTTCTATGACAAGAACAAAACTTCAGGCTTCCCAGCACTTTTTTAATTTCATAGGGCTCCAAAGAATTGGCTCAAAGTTATCATCCATGCTCTTCCTACAGTAACAGCTGAGAATTAAATTCTAGGAAAGTGATGCTCTTTGCTGCTTCAGTTTGTCTTAAAACTTAGATAGCAGTTACCCATTTAAATTTTGACCTTATAAAAAAATTTATATTGTTATTAGGTCAAGAACTGAAGAATCACAGATGATATAGTAGGATACCTCAGCAGAAAATGCACATGTAGTTATAGCAATTAAATAATTATCACATTCCAGGTTCTCCTGAATTATGCTCAGTTTATCATCCAAAACAAAAAAGATTTACCTTCAACTTTAAATAAAAATAACCGTAGTCCCCAAGAGACTGCTTTGATTCTACCATAACCCTACACATTTCTTAGAATAACCACTTCTCTATATAAGTTACATACTTGTTCTCTGCCCCCGTGTAGAAAACAAAGGAACATCATTTTAACTCCCAATTATTAATGCAGTACACGTATCTTCTATTGTGCCACTATACCAATAAAATCACATACATGACAGATAACAAGTCTGCCATCCAAGACAGAACACCTTTGAAGATACATTAGTCAAATTAGAGAGTTTTGAGCTACCCACAAATGGAAAACCTTTACAGTTCAGTACTCTGCCCGTGGCCTCACTGCATACAATTTTGTGCGATTAGCAATCCTTTTAACATTTTCAATACAATGTTACCATCAGAATAGCATCCATTGTCTGTGCATGTTTTTTATTGCTTATTTTCTTTATCCTCTAGGGGATTTAACACAAGAAGTTGCTTACACTTGCTGGCTTAGCAAAATGATGCATTTTTACAAAAATCTATCGTTAGTATTGATCTCCATTCTGCTTCTGTGCCAACAGGGTAGAATAAAGACAGAGACCTTACTAATAAGACTAAATTTTTTTCCCTGTCCCAGCACACTGTTCCAGGGTGAACTCACTTTCGTGTTGTCATTAGCACGCAAAATGTCAGAAGGCCCTTGCTGAAATGTGCACCCTGCTCCACATGTACTCATGTCCATACTATTCCTGAAAAGCAGTGGAAGTGAACCACACTAGTGATGCATTTCTCAGGGGCCACAGCTAAGTAGATTCACCCTAACCCTATCACCACACCAAAACTGAAATTTGAGCTGAGACTCCCAACCCCGTATTTTGACCAGAAAAACATATCAACACTTGCATGCTAATGTGCCACTTGGCATTTCTAAGTCAGTCATCAAAATTACCACTGTTACAAACAGAACAGTAAGGACTGAAAGGGTTGGCTAGTGACCAATGACCACTGAAAGCCAAACCACATGGAAACACTTCCTTTTACTCACACCATTCACCACTGGGCCTCCTGGGAGTTGTGGCAACCCTCTATAGCCATTTAACAACTTTGTCATTGTTCTTCAACATAATTATGCTTAACTGTGTTTATGTGTCCAGTTGTTCCATCGTTCTGCTCCTACCCCTCCTGGCCCTAGAAACACACTATTTTGGGAAGGAAAACAGATGAGGGGATCCACATGCCAATTCCTTCTCTCTCTCTCTCTCTCATTAAGTCTTGGCTGCATCCTGCTTTATATATTCCAATCTACACAGTATTCAATTAGTTTCTAGTAACAGACGTTTCTAAATAATTTGTTCCACTGGCATCTTATAAGTAATATGGCTGCTCACATCCACTCATCTCTCTGCACTAAATGATTTTTTACCCTTTTATCTTTTCAGCATCACACTTGAGGGTTATGGCTTAAGAGACTCCAGCACCAGAGAGCTGAACACTGCAACATTCAGCTTTTAGAATCCTCTCCTGCAAAGGAGATCCCTGCCATTTGACCTGGCTGATACCTTCAGTGCATGGAGAGACCCAAGAGCCTTAGTGCCAGCTGCAGAGCAGAGAACCATGCAAATAAGGCTCATCTCAATCCAGCTTTTAGTGCTGTGGCTCAAGAGAAATCTGGATCAAGAACAAGTAATGGAAATGATCAGAAGTCTAGCCAACAGGATGAAAGAGGGAAATAAGCAGAGCTCCTCAGATCAGCAAAGATAAAGACTGAGGTAACTTTCAGTACTACTACAAGCCAGCAAGCTGCAAAGAAAGCAGTAATACAATGTTCTCTTAGAACTTGAGTCCTCAGTAACAAACTTGAGTTGCAGCAAATGATATGTGAAAAAAAAAATTAGATACAGTGAAGAACTAAATGTAACTGCCAGTGTTAAAACCTCCTCCAGTGTTGGTTTTCAGGTCAGACAAACATCTCTCAGGAATAGAAAAACCAAATGCAACCTCTTGTTTGAAGAAGGGAAAGTGCTGGACTCTGCACCTGGGATGGGGCAACCCTGGATGTACAGACAAACTGTGGAACGGGACATTGGAAAGCAGTGCCATGGAAAGGGACCTGGGGTCTAGTTCAATGCCAAATTGAAGAAGAGCCAGCAGTGCCCTGGTAGCCAGGAGGATCAACCCTGTCCTGGAGGGCATCAGGCACAGCAGGGCCAGCCCGGCAAGGGAGGGCATTGTCCTCACCTCCAGCACTGGGGCAGTTCTGGATAACACAGACATTGAACTGTTGGAGAGTGTCCAAAGGAGAGCTGTGAAGATGGTGAAGGGCCTTGAGGGGAAGGCATTTGAGGAGTGGCTGAGGTCACTTGGTCTGTTCAGCCTGGAGGGGAGACCTCATTGCAGTTACAACTTCCTCATTCAGGGAAGAGGAGGGGCAGGCACTGATCTCTTCTCTGAGGTGACCAGGGACAGGACCCAAGGGAATGGCCTGAAGCTGAGTTATAGGAGGTTTAGGCTGGATACCAGAAAAGGGATCCAGAGGGTGGTTGGGCACTGGAACAGGCTCCCCAGGGAAGCTGTCATAGCGCAAAGTCTGACAGAATTCAGAAAGTGTTTGGGCAGTGCTCTCAGGTACATCACGTGGGACTTTGGGCTGTCCTGTCAGGGCCAGGGGTTGGACTTTGATGATCCTTATTCCAGCTCAGAATATTCAGTGTGATTCTGTGCGATCTGTTCCACCATATTTTCTAGGATTTTTCAGCCAAGAAGCAGACACATGAAGGCCTTTGCTATTGCTAAGTCATCAGACACAGCTTTCTTTTGCTTTCATCTTAGTGTTTTAACAAGTTATTCCAACAGAGGAAAGATCTTCACAAAATCCAAGACCTCACTGATAAACTCAGACACCAAAAGAAACCACATGCACTCAAGTATCTCCACCACAAAGAAAGGTTTAATACTTTCTCTATCCCATTCCTTCCTTCAAAATAGGTTACTTAATGCACAGTTTACATGCCAAAAGCAATTCCCCACATTTGATGAAGTTCTTAAATGAACAAACTATTAGGTAATCAACACATACTGTTTTAGAGAAGCATTTAAAATGAGGCCTAATTCTCTTTAACAGCCTTTTATTTCACTACATTCTGGTGCCAGCTTGCTGCCTTGAAGAGTCCTACAGATACCTAGACAAGGTTCCTACTTCAAACAGTTAAAGTTAGTTCTTAAACTACCCTCCATTGCAACCCATTACTGTGCACTCCACTTCTGCCTGTGTACCTCAGACATCCCACTCACCTTAAAGCCAACCCACAGGACAGGCCTGGAAGATGCTGACTAACTGCTGTTCTCAATTAAGCAAGCAACAGTCAGAAAACAGTAGTGTCTCCAAAGATCATGCTTTGTAACAGCTTTGAGTAAAGGAAGCAATTTCCATAACTTCTAATTGACCATATGAGAACATTTGGCTACTTTACTTTTTATGTACTCTAACATTGGTTTTATTTTGAAAAAAAAAAAAAAAAAAAAAAAAAAAGGTTCACTTTATCAGAACTATTTATCATCATTTAAGAAACATTTAAGAAAATCATCTCAGTAAGGACAGACTCTCATCTGCTAAGTACTGCATATATTTATGTTTATTTATGTCTGTGCTAGTAAGTGGGAAGATAATCAATCATGCTATTCTACAAATTGTTGGACATTAAAAAAGTATTTCTTCAGCTAGTTCAACTAGGGAAGATCATTTGATCTTGCTCCACAATTCAGCAAACAACATCTTCCCTTTTGCCTTTGAATCCCCCTAAATCTGAAGACCCTAGAACAGGATTCATGTAGGATTTATAACCATAACTTACACACTGCAGCTCTAAAACCACATGGAAAGGTTTTTCTCGCCTGCTAGATACTTCCAGAAACACAATCTCCCCATCACCCACTTTCTTACAAACTTGAAGGGTCCAAGATGACTGAAGCGTCTTGTATGCTCAGCACCAAAGAGAGTTATGTATTTTGTATGAACCAAAGAAGCCACAGCTTCAGAGCCAAAGACCCCTCTAGCAGCCTGTATCCAAAACCAAACACAGGAACAGGACTTTAGAGAGGAGACTAAGAACCAGGGTGCCCCCTTTCTGTTCCTGAACCTCTAATGTCTGTCTGCTAAAAGACTTCCCTTCTATCCACCAGAAACTTCTGTCTTCTCAGGCTATCTATGCTTTTGGTCTCCAAAATATATTATAACAGAGAATACAAAAATTGCATTGAATCCTGAATTATTTAAACACATACTCCATTTGGTAACTTGAGGAGTCTAATGTGGAGCTTGAATATGTGACTGAAACACATCTGGAGAGCAGACTAGTAAGCAAGGTGTCTACAGCCCAGTTACTGGCATTGGCATCCTGCAAAATAACTTGCAGGAGAAAATGCAGATCAATTAATATCCAAATATGACACATAAAGACACTTACTGTGATAAGAACTGATAAGAACAAGCATCTGGAATACCTATCTGCTCTTAAGGATAAAATAATTAACCATTCAACAGTACCAAAAATAGACACAGTCAAAAATAAAGACACTTGATATGTATAAAATGGAGCTTCAGATTACTCTTGGATATTCAAACAGCTAGGCCTTACCATGTGCTGCCTGGTCATCGGTACAGACCAAACCTTTTCTACCTTCCATTCAGCCCTGCATGTGGTAAACAGCAAAATAAAGCCACTGCAAAGTCAAACTGCACACCTGGGCAAGGCTGACTCCAAGAAGTCATGGGCTGGGGTCAGACACCACTGAAGCAACAGGAGAAGCAGAGCTATGCTGACGCTGCTGACTGTGTAGATTAAAAGGAGAACATCTGCAGAGCAAAACACTTCAGTATTGAGGCCTTGCATTTCAGAAGGTCCTACTTCAAACTAGGTTTAGTGTAAGGCCATGGACCAAAGGACAGATAGTTGAACCCCTCTGGTAGCTCTACAGCACATTTTTAGACTTTGTCTCACCTGAAAGAAAACCAACCCACTGTACTCCACAAGTACTCTACAGTGCAAAGCAAAGCACGGTAAATGGGACAACTGGGAGATTCCTTCCAAAGGCTCATGCACCTTAATCTGAACTAAAATTATATTTGGGCCAGAGTCCATTAAATACATCCAGCAGTCAGTGGAAAAAGCAGTTCCTGGGAAGGCCAGTAAGCAGAGGCTTAAGCTTTCCAGACAAGGCTATAATCCCCTGGGTGCCACAGCCAAACATTCATGTTCAGCTTATAAAAAGGTAGAGCAAAACACAAATGTAATTATCCCACTTACCCACCACTTAACTTTTTCCATTCCAGTCAAAAGGGCAACTTTGTGCAACTCCACACTCCAGCTCTGCTCCTGAACTATCAAGACTACCTTGAGGAACAAAGGAACAAACCAAACTCCTGGCTGCTAAACACCCTTTGGAGTCAGAAGCTACTGCCACAAAATTCACCCTAAAGCAGGAGGGCCAAAATCTGCAGGAGCTACAACTCCTTAACTCCTTGGGCTTGTGTGTATTCCTCAGTTATTTCTCACTCTTAATACAGATGACAAACCTTCTAATTCCTTCTGAGATGCTTGATTGATGGTTGCCTCCAATTCTGGTACTGTTTAAAGTTAAAAGACTAGCAAGCAGAAGAGTACAAGAGAATAAGTCTCCTGCATTCCCTGACAGACTCCAGGTAGCAGAGTAACAAAAATACCCAGCAATGACCTGATGTAGCACTTGATGCCACAAGCTCCCCCTGCTGCAGTCAGCATAAGCTGCCTATCCTTGGATTCCTTCTCCTTTCCTAGCAATGAGACACCACTATACATAAATCAGGTGGGGGAGAAAAGGGAAGGAAATCTGGCACTCAAAATAGTCCCTTCAAGAGAAGCAATGGAGAACACTGTCTACAAGATTTCTTAAGAGGGAGGACAGCTCAAGCATGCTCTCTGCCTCCCTGCAAGCTCTGCATTTTCCATCCATCAGTTCACACCAATTACAACCCAGGAAAGTGCTGCCTCCTTAAAATATATAACACTTCAGAATTTAGTGTACTGAACATCTGTGTTGCAGTGGAGTTGGGAGGTCTGAAAGCTTTAAAATATACAAGAACAGACACTTTTTAGCTGTTATTACAAAAGGAAACTTGACACATTGGCAGATATTTAATTCCCCTCCTCTAATTTATATTGAATTTAAGAGCATTCATTTAGCATTGAACAAAAAGCTACATTCTTAGACATTTTAACAGATTCTTCCTCCAAAGCACACCACCAAGATTTCCACCTACAGTTTACACCTCCAGTTAACACTGGAAAATCTACCTCCCCAGAAAGTAACTTCTCTCCAGAAAGTCACTAATGCAAAGGTGGGGGCAGACTTTTATGATAAATTTTGACCAGTGCTCCTACTTCATAGAACATTCACAGCAGCAACGTGACTGACAGACTGTCACTCAGACCTGTAATGTGTCTCTGGCTCTCAATAACAGCAACTAACAGGATTTATGGGCACGAGCCATAGAACTCCATGAGTTTTGTGAGAGTGTAGGTACACTTACTTTCAACATCAGCAGGAACATAAGCAAGAAGCCACAAAGCCAGAAGGGCTTTGTCCAGCACACCTCTGGGAAATACTGGGGTTGAGTGCCTAGCAGGAAAATATCCGAGTCCTGACTTGGACTATTAATCTCTCTAGTTACTTGGCCAACTTTAGAAAAATGTTGCTTTCTCATGTTACTTTCTTCTCACCTGGCAATGATGTAGGGTGAACTATCCTCAGAGCTGTTATTTCTGGGCTGAGTTTAAGGACAGCAGGACTATTTGGATGAACTTACAATTTCCTGTAACATGACTATCCTGAAAGGAAAGTAGTGATTATTTGCCACTAGCATCTCACAGAGGAGCCTCCAATGGAGGTTCCAATTGTACTAGGCTAAAACAGTGGGGGAGAAAGAAACCCTACTCCAATAAATTTACAGTCCACAAAATAAACGACAGCCAAAGGGGCAAATGGAGAGAACAGTGCATCAGACCACACTCTGGGTGAAAAATAGGGGCAATAATTTCAGCATACTAGAAGCAGCTTAATCTCCATTGCTCTTAGTCTGCCATTTCTGGAAAACATTGAGGTTTTATAGTATCTTTAACAGCAACATTTTTAATATTAGGACCTTCATAAATACTTCACATTAGAGCATAAACTAACTACTTCCATGATTTTCTAAATGCAGGAGTAATCACATTTTTTAACGTGCCTGACAAGCATAACAGTTACTGAAATAGTGAGCAGTTTTCTGTATGTGACAACCTTTGTAATTCATCTTTGTAACTGCATGAAAAGTACAATTGCATACAGTTTCTATCCCCTACTGCCCTTCTCTTCAGATTTGCTGCATTTGTAAATTCCTTCAAACACCACAAGAGTTTACAGAAAGCCATGTGAATATTGGAGACATCACTTCTTCTTTAGTCAGTTCACAATACAAATTAAACAGTGCCCTACTGACTGTCAGCTTCTCACAGTCTTTCCCAAAGTTTCAAATGAAACCAAGATCCTTACATTTCCAACATGACTTTACAATAAAAATAATTTACAGTAACATCAAAAGATAAATTAAAAGGGGAAAAAAAGCTGATTGCTTGTGCACTTTATTTGATAGCAACATCATTCTGCAAGCAGTGCTGACAGTACTGTCACTACACATGAGATTTTAGAGAAATGAAGAAAAACACATACCACTGACACCAGGTCAAATCTGTATCTTTAAAAATGTCAGACTATGCAGACAACCAAACAGACAATTGTGAATAAAATTCTACTCTGAAAGGGATCTCACAAGACAAGGCAGCTCACAGCAATCAATGCAAAGCTCCTTGCCCTGCAATACAGCTCCTTCTCTTATTGAAGATGGTAGAAGAAAAGGCTTTGTGAATGTTTCTAATCGTGCAGTTCATATACAAGAACTGTCAGCTGTATATTAATGTCAACTGCAGACAATTCAATCCCAGTTTACCATGTCCCTTTCCTTGCTCCAAGAATCTCACAGCCAACATCTGTCTATCTTCACTGCCTCTGAATAAATGCCGTGGATTGATTGGAAAACAGGTGAGTCAATTAACAGTAAACCGTGCAGTGCTCTACAACTGATTGCATTATATCAAGAGATACCTGTCATTTTTATAAGATTCTAAGTACTCCAGAAAGAAATTTTAAAATTGGATGGTCTACATCTGGGCTTTTATATCAAGGATTTTGTAACTAGAGATAGTAGTCAGATTACATTGGGACTTCTTCATACCAGGCTCTATTTAAGCACATATTTTGAATCTAAAGTGCTTTGTTCCAGTTGTCAAACAAAGAAAAGGATTCTTTATTATTGCCTAACTTGAATATATTGAGAACACCACGCTAAAGCCTTCTGTTTGAGAGATTTTATTTTTTTTTTGTGAGAGAAGCCACAAAATAGTATAGATAATATAAGCAGTGTTCCACAAAGGTTTATCTTCATGCTTTTAAAAGTCACGTTGCAAAAATGCTGAACAAAGCAGCACAAAGTCTAGGCTAAGGAACACCAATGAGTTTATGTAGAGTTGCTTTAACTTGAAAGAAAACAGCACAGATTTTGAAATGTGGTGTATACTAAATTTTGCTATGTTTCCCAAGGACTACAACGGGGGAAGAAACCAGCTTGCAGTTCTACTTAAGCCACCAGCTACAGATCAACACCATCAAAACAAAATGCAATCAGGCAACACTATCTCCCTTCTGTAGCAAGGCACAGTGATGGAAAGGTATAAAATAGTATTTCTTACTGATTATTACACACAGAGAACTATAAAGAGAATATAAATGCACACACGTGGCCCCAAAGCAATTGCTCTGAAAACTGCAGTGGGGAGCTCTACAAGGAAACAAAGCTTCTAGAAGCAAAAGGGGAAAGAGAAGAAAAAGTAAGTCTTTGTGGTGACAGAGCTGAAAACAGTACGTTCATCCATTATGGATGAGTACCTGGATGCCAGAATTTTACTTTAGGTTAAAGCAATCTTTTTTCTGCCTCTCTTGTTCCCTGCATTCTCCTTCTTGAGCTCCCACAATACTGCTCAATGTTTGCTTGTATTCCAGGTGCCCACTCTCCTATTTAACAGTCTACATAATCTCAAATAGTATAAATTTTATTTCATTGTTTCTTTCTTATTACCAGTGCTCTTCAAGAACTAAAATTTTACCATCAAATTAAGCTGGTAGCCTTCCACAAGCATCTGCAGCAGTAGATGCAAAACCAAAAAGAAAAGGGAAATTTAAAAATAGCAAATAAAAGATGCTAACTTAGTTCAGCCTAGCCAGTTTTCCAATTTCTACCATCCATCACTGTTCTAACACACAGAAGTTACACTGTTCTGCTTTATACAGTAAAGGCCCTATCCTAAGAAATCAGGCAATAGAGAGAATGGTTTGCAACATTTGTCATTTGTTCTTAGACTATTTTGACTTTGAAAACAAAAAATGGATTCATAAACGCTAGAATGTCACAGAATCATGCCATGGTTTGAGTTGGAAGGGACCTTTAAGGTTATGTAGTCCAACCCAACTGCAAAAATCAGGGATATCTTCAACTAGATCAGATTGCTCAGCGCCCCATCCAGCCTGACCTTCAATGTTGCTGGAAATGGGGCATCCATCCATCCATCCATCCATCACTTCTCTGCACAAACTATTCCAGTGTTTCAAGCAGACTCACTGTAAAAAAATTCTGCCTTGTATCTAGTCAGATCAAATAATCTCCACCAGGAAATTATTGCTCCAGAAATCAGAATTCAAGGGCAAAGAAAATAATTTAAACACAGAATAGCTACTGACTGTTAATATTTGGTGACTGGTTTCCTGCCCTTCCATTTGAACTTGACCTTATTCATTAATTCCCTCTTAGCAATTCATGGGTACCCTTACACCCCAGTTTCTCCCCTCATTGTTTCTGAACCTTGATCCTCTTCTCTTCCCACATCTTCCAGCTAGCATCTGCTTCTCTAGTCTTCTTTCTTTTCCAAAACCAGAAAAAATACAATTTTTAGTTATCTGACTTGCACCTACAGTTTATTTAGCTTACATATACAAGTACTAAGCTCTTGTCTATTTCCTATCTACCATCTTCAACATTGCTTTCATAAGTCTGTTTTTGGTACCAAAGCATAAACACAAAACAATTTAAATAATTTTGGAAGTGTAGTTGGATCCTGCAAATTCCTTTGGAAAGCCAAAAAAAAAAAAAAAATCAAATGTAAAAGCTGCATACACTTTTCTAATTTTTTCCCTCTTTTAATCTCAAGCACACTTTGTCCTATTGATTCTGAATTTCAAAATATCCTGCATTCTTGACATTCCCAAAATGTCACCAAAATCTGTAAAAAAACCTGAAAGGTTGTGTGGCTCTGAGCACTGCATGAAGTGAACTTCTCTGAAGAAAGAGAGTCTCAGGCTGAACTGGCCCAAAGCATTTCCTCTGCTATCAAGCCATACTTCTTGTTGGCAGCTTCTTATTAGCTTAAGCAGGTTCTTATTTGTAAAAATTACTTGTGTTTTGTTGAGCTGATGACTCTGAGACATGAAAGAGATCTCTACCAACACATCATGGCATTGCGACATCAATGCCACCACCACATTCAACCTGTCACAGAGGCTTCCAGAAACAACAAAGGTAGCAATTTTGTCAAGCTTAGTCCTGGAGCTGCCCAAATTCCACCACCAGGGAAAAAGAATAGAACAACTAAATACAAGGCAGGCGACCACCCCACACTATGTGAGGTAGGGTTAGAAGATGATGAAAGGCTTAGATGATTTGCTTAAGAAATCCAACATTCTACAAACAAAGCAGTGTAAGAATCTCAAAATTTTGTTTACTCATCCTCATTCATCCAGCAGTACTTTATCAGAATTTTTTTGCAGAATTATCAACAGCTCAGGAGTATTACAGGAAGAAAAACAACAATTAAAGAGTTGTTTGATTTCCCTATGGGAAGCTGACAAAATAATGTGCCTGCTCTGCAATGAAAAGATTTACATGAACACATGAGAGGAATTAGTATACAAAACATCAGCAACATAGATATATTTTCATTATTGCTGGTTCCCATAAGCCTCACAAAACACCAGATGCTAACCAAAATATCACAGGAACCTGCAAATCACAAGCATTGCATACCAAAAAGAAAAGGAAAACCCATAAGTAGTTATAGGCATAATGAAGATGAGCCATCTAGAAATAGTAATTTTTCTTAGTTCACAGTTTCTTCTTATGCATCTACACATACCTATATTTTAAGGCAAAGAAAAAACATTTAGGATATAACATTGGCATGGTTTCATGCAATGGGTTGGCTCTGCCATGTCTGTGCAAGCTGGTTTCAAGTCACACTGGGTATTCTCCCATGAACACCAATTCTACAGTGCTGCATTACCAATAACCTTATTTATTTTAGCTTCTAGGTCCTCTGTCTGTAAAAACACAGATAGCAACAATTGCTCCATAGGGGCCTCATTAGGCTTAATTAACACTTGTGAGCGATCTTTAGATAAAAGGATAGGTGTAATTACACAATCTGAACTGCTCCTTGCATAAGAAACCCTATATTAACCCTTTCATAATTGAGCTTTGCAGACTGTTCCATACAAAAGACTCTCACCCACCGGAGTCACCTCAATCTTTTCACTT
Organism: Cettia cetti; assembly: GCA_013401135.1. Lineage (NCBI taxonomy): Eukaryota > Metazoa > Chordata > Aves > Passeriformes > Sylviidae > Cettia > Cettia cetti. Next base: position 43,243 of record VZUI01056975.1, on the reverse strand, counting down.
CAAAAGCAGATGAAGCCCATCATCTTTCCTGTTTTAACAAATGGGATCCTGGAGGGTTTTTTTTGGGGGGGGTTAATCATTATTCCCCACCTTCCTTCCTTTCTCACATGCACTTTAACCTTTTACATTTACAATACTCCTTTCACCCTGGCTCTGGGCTCCTGGAAGTGTTTCAGGTGTAAGAATGACTCCTCAAGCATGCTGAGGGTAGAGCTGCACAAGAGGTCAGCAGAGGTCAGTAAGGGGAAGAAGAAAGGTTCCCTAAGGAAGTTCCACAGCTCTTTAACTCTACTTTGGTGCCCTTCAGCAAAGCAGTTATGAATGAGACAACCACAAAATGCAGTCAGAGGCCTGGCTGGATTGTGTCCACAGAGAAAGAGCAGTGACCACCAAATGACAGCCACTGCAAGTAGTCCAACCTCCTCCAGCACCCAGATCCATAGGAGAGCCTCTCAAATGTCCAACCTGAGTGGAATGCAGCAGTGCCAAGGCACCTTCACTGGTCCTCACAGTTCAAGCGACAAAACTTCAAAATTTTACATTCAGGTTCAGTGCCTTACGCAGCCTGAGCCCATGAAGTGTCACTGCCTCCAGCAGGATCTCCCCCTGTTCAGCAGAGCCTCCAGAGGCTGGAAATGAAGCTGCCAGACCAGTGTCTGTGTTGACAGAGCCAGGTGGGAAGGGGAAAGAGGGGCAAAATGGGACTCTGATGGATGCACAGCTAGAAATGGAGCTTGGGGAGAGGGATTTCGATACTGCCATGCTCTCCAGAAGGGGTTCAGAAAAGCAGGTGCTCCAGAAGGATGGGAGATCTGCCATTTTTAGAGGAACCCACATACAAAAGACAGAACGTATTTCAAGTGTGATCCTGTTGTAGACCCCAGAACTGCAGCTCACCAGAAGCAGGTTCTGCTTCCAGCCCCTGCAGCACATCTCCTGCAAGCATGTAAAGTAAATGCATTAAAGCCTGCTATCTTTTGTGGCATGCATTAGCTACAAATGAAAACTTCGCAAGAAAATAGGTTTTGTTATCATACAGCTTCACATTAACTAATCTTTACTTTCTTTGTGAGATAGAATCAAATAGCATTGCTACACTTGAATCTTACTATGAACTTTGTTATGAATTTCACTCTATGCCAGTATACCTACACAACCTGTTTTACCACAGCAAAATAAACACTTCTATCCAGCATTCCACCTTGACTCTGTCCAGCAACATCCTCTGCTATTGAAATTGTTTGAACAGATTGTCTTGAAGTAACAATATGTTAATGTGTCTGTTGTCAACAGCAACTTCTATAAACACCTAATATTTTTTCCCCCTTCCAAATATCTCCTGCAAATGCAACAGAGAGAAGACAGCTGAGCTGCCTTCCCCTCCTTTTAGTTCCTTTTTACTTTACCTCAATGGACAGCTTAAGAAGAACTGTGGTAAAATATGTAGATCGGACAGATGGCATTTGCAGCTCTTTTCTCAGTCCTGCTGCTCAATGGCTTTAAAAAGCCACAACAATTCATTACTTAGGCAGTCTCAGGTAAATCCTGAGCTCCACTACAACTTCTTCTTTTCCATTTTGAAGGTGGAATTATTTTATTTATGGGAACTTCAGAGTCTTCCACCAGAGCAGAAAGAGATACTGGATTAGAACAAGACATCTGAAATAACTGACTTTCGGTCTTGGCTCTTAAATTTCTCCTCAACAAGCACAATCCTCTCCCTACTTTATTTTAACAGATGTGAAGAGCAGCTGAGATCTGCAGTTCCTAGCTGGAGCAGTGGGGAAGGATGGTTTGGTTCTCCTTTTATGGTTCTCTTTATGTTATCTACCACACTCACTCTACAGTGTGCTAACCACTCCCCACTCCTCCCCACAATTTCTCTCTTCCCAAAATATATCTGGTCATTATTTCTCTAATATATTAATAACTAACCAAAAGAGCTATACACATACACACACATGTGTGGCCATCCTCTTGAAAGACATGGCTTTCTCGTCATACACTGAGAACTGTTAATCTTTTATTCCTCTTTTCTTTTTACAGAAAAAGTAGCAAGGTTAAAATACAGAAAACCATTGTTATTTGGTTACAGAGCAATACAGAAATAAAAAGATAAGCCAACAGATTTTACTCTGAAATATCATTGTTTGATAAGGATTACTGGGATCGCAGTGAACCAGCATTCAAATTGCAATTTAGGCAGTGGTCATTCCTAAGCAAGTTGTTCCTTAGTGATAAAAGACATGCAAATAACTTCCATCACATTATTTAGTAGAGGCTCTACATTTCCACACATAACTGCTTCCAAACAATAAGCTCCCATCAAGTAAGTGTTCCATCAAATCTGTCAATTGCAACTCATTTAGTGCTACAAGACAAGCCGACACATTGCATAAAGGTCAAGTGGAAAAATGTCCCTTCCACTACATCAGTGTCTAGATTGGTAAAGGTCACTCCATCCAATAATTGCTACTACAGAAAATAACTTTGTTGTAATCTACATCATAGAGAGAGGGGAAAAAAAAAAAAAAAAAAGGAGTTCAAGTACCTCATTTTTTCCCAAGACATGACAAACTAACATTACTGTCATTTCATGACTGGAGTTCAGTGGGCTCTGGTGTATTTAATTAGAACTCAAAGGACTGCAAGTGATGATATACCCATTTTATGGACAGCTCACCTGAAGCAGACTGAAATAGCTTGCCTAAAGTTAAAATAGCAAAAAGCAAATATGATTATGTAGACTGCAACAAAACAGAAAAGGAAATCTGTTGAGGGCTTGGGTTTTTTCTTTCTTTTAGCTCTCTGTTCCTGTCTTATCAAAACCTTTTCCTTCCTCAAAAAGTAGCACTTAATATTTTGTAACATCACAATACGTTGTAAAATATAAAATTGCCACTTTAGTGCTGGAGCTAAAATCCTAAGGCTAAGTGATCAAAAACCCAACCTACACAGACACATGACCCTTGTCACCCAGGGAGGCCTGGAGCTGTGTTGTGCAATAATGGAAGAGAAGGGAAAGGAAGATGTTTGGGCTCTGCTCATCTCACTAGATCCCTCCACCACTCGATTCATCCACAACTCAGTTTATTCTCTTAACAAAAGATTAAAAATTCAACACTATTGCTTAAGATTCAGGTCCTGTATCATCAAGAGAAGTTTGGACGAAATTTGGCAGTTACTGGGAAGCGTGGTAGAAATATTTTAGAGTCAACTCTAACACAAGCGAAAATAAAATAATCATGCAATCAATGCCCTGATTGTAAGCACTGGGTTTCCAGATTTACTGCAAAGCAGGTTAGGTCTTATTAATTTTCCAGATATTAGTTGACTAGAACTAAAAATTGCCTGCATCCTAAACAAGCTTTGGATTAAAACAAAAAGAAACAACATTCTGTTAAAGAAACATAAAATTAACCAGAGACAGCTGCAGTTCTGTCCCTAAGATACAGAATAAACATTAACTACCTAAATATTTCCAGAATGAGACTAAAGGAAATTAAATTACCAGTAACAACACAATCAGTCCATCCCATCAAGTAAGTACTCTAAGGGACACAGTAACAGATATTTGAAGCCACATAACCCTGGTCTGTTAAAAAGAAAAAATTCAGTATAGCACAGTAACATGTATCTCCTTTCATAGGTTTTCACTTCCACAGGGAAGAGAAGGCTGGGAGCTGGCAAAGGGACAGCATGGCATTCTTCAGACCTCTTCAGTGCCACTTCAGCTGCCACATGCAAGAACGGGAGTGATGTTTGTTTTACCCTCTGGCAGGTTTCCTAACTGTGTCAAATTCAAGTAGTTATTCAAATATACTCAATAACAACACTATCAAGACCTTAGAAAGCCACAATGGCTTCTTCAGTGACAAGCACAATGAATGATGGCAGCATCAGAATGTTAGGCTGCAAGCAGCTGCAGTAAAGAAAATCCAAAAGAAAACAGCTTCTCAGTAACAGACAAAAAATACAGTTTTAAAGTTTTTTAGGCTAATGAAGCACTGTTTGATCAATGTTCCTCAACGTGTAGATGCAGTTACAGTACCTCTAACTGCATTGACACAAAACAATATTCTGGAGAAAACCACCCAGCACTCTCATTCTGGAACAAGTTACTTGTTTACTTGGAAGCTTCATCAAATAGATGCATACTGTGTAAATGAAATTCGCCCTTGGCCTGCTGTCTCCTGTCTGAAGAGGTGAAAGCTTATGGATCCAGAACCAAAATATAAAGAATCTGACATCCACTGAAACCAGTGGGATTCTCAGATGCACAGGCTGGCGTGGTTACATGAGCCTAAGTAGCAGGAAAAAAAAAAATTTTGCTTTATAAAGGGCTAAAAAGAAAAGTTTACAGATGCTACCTTATACCTCTAATTGCCAGCACAACAAGTACATACAACAAAACATGGGCATATTACAGCAGCAGAAAAAACCAAAGCAGTCTTGAAGTGACAGGAATTGCCAGACAAGATCAGACCAGGGTCCATCCAGCACAGGATCCTGCCTGCAGCAGTGACAACTGATGTTTCAACACTTCAAAGGACAGAGAGAAAAGCCTACAGTACAGCTTGCCAGCCTCTGCAATACTGCACCCACCTCTGGAGCTGGGAAATCCCACAGAACTCTTTCAGCAAGCTCCAGGAATTACCAGGCTGCTATGTCTTTTATTTAATGCAATTATGCTATGATGAACATTTAGAAATAAAACCTCAGACAAAATCCCTTCATGCCAACTTTCAAAAAAAACTTTCCAGAAATAACTTTTTAAACACATTTAGGCAGAAGGTAAAATCAGGTTCAACAGGCAAAGTGTCAAATGCATAAAAGACTATAATAAAAAATGCAACAAAGTATTTGCATAAAGTTTCAAAGAAACTAAAATTCTAGCAGTATTTTTTTTTAAATCTCCTATTGTATACTTCCCTCTGTATGACCGCTTTATCTCCTACATTATATCCCAGTTACTGAGCTTCACCAGTGATCAAAAACCTTTGTTTCTAAAAAAAAAAATTTTACTGAAGTTCTCTCCGATGCCACATCATTTGCACTGTCATCACATTCACCTTCTTCCTCCACTGTTATTAAACAAGATAATTAGCATAAAAGTAAAAAAAAAAAAAGTGAGAAATAAATTCCATTATAAGCAGCAAAAACATCTCTTGTTCAGTTCAGGCATTCAGTCCATCCAGTTTCACAGATTTTCCTTTGGAAGCTAAACAAAACCATTATTTGTTCCTGTAGTTAAGATGACTCTTTAAATTGCTTAATGTCTGAACAAAGGGTTAAGATACTCAGATATTAAGATATCCTCTAGCACTGTGGCTTCTTCTCCTTTACTAGTTTGGCTTTATTTCTAAAACAGCATCTGCTGGGGCTGAATTTGCACAGCAGGAGCCCTGGCAACTCCTCACGGCCAAGGTTAGGGCAGTAAACAAAGAGCTGTTGGACAGCCCTTTTGCCAGGAAGGGACCTCAAGCAGAGCATTTCTGAATGAACAAGTACAAAACACCAGAGGAAAAAATCCACCCAGAGACAGAAGCTCTGACAGATCCCTATTTCCCACTGGTGTCACCCTGGTAATTAGCACTTCCTTGTCTACTATGGTCATCCCCACAGATTTCAGTAACAAGCAGCTGCTTATGCTTGGAAGCAGCTGAGCAATAAAGGAAGAGGCCATTTAAAAACTGATCAAACACCAAGCAAGGTGAGAGCACCAGCTGCACAAAGACTGTGCACAGGCAGCTCAGCACTGAACACATCATAACCCTGCTAAGCATACCCCAAACCTATAGGATGTTTCTCAAACAAGTATTTGAGGCCGAACTAGGCTCCTCACCAACAGAAGGAAGCAGAATCAATGACAGAATAGCAGGTTGGGAGGTATCTCAGGGAGCACCTGATCCAACTTCTCTTAGAGATTCACAGTCTAGACAAGATAGCCCAGCTGATCCTTAAAGGTATCCAACACTGGGAAACGCACCACTTCCCTAAGGAGATTATTCCACTGACTGACTGATCTCATTGTGAAAAATTTTCATTGCATCCAACTGGTATCCCTATAAGAGTAAATAGTGCCCATTACCCCTTGTCTTTTCATGTGATTCCTTGCAAAAGGGACTCTCTTCTTTGTAGCCACCTTTTAAAAATGGGAACATGGTGACAAGGTCTCCCTCTAAGTCTTTTTTTCTAAAGGCTGAACAAACCCAGTTCTCACAGCCTTTCCTCACACTGAAGGCTTCCAATCCTCTGGTCATTTTTATGGTCCTTCTCTGGACCCTCTCCAGCCTGCCCACATCTTATCTTGTGTAGCAGGGACCAGAACTGAACTCAGTATTCCAGGTGTGGCCTGATAAGTCCTGAGTAAAGTGGGAGAAAGTTGTAAAGCAGGACAGTCATGAACTTCATGAGAGTTGGCAGTGATGAAATATTCATTCAACTTTTTGACCTTACCCCAAGCTCCCAAGAACATTCTTTGATTGGAATAAGCATAGCACCGGCTTCATCCTAACCTTCAAAAGAAGTCTGCAGCAGTTAGTTAATCTTGGCTGAGCAGAATATTAACATCAAGGAAGTCTCTCTATCTCTCTACTGCAAGTTGGTTTGGGTTGCTGCATTAAACCCCTTTGCATAGAAGGGATGACTGGTGTTTCTTGAGGCTTTTGGCTGACCCCAGTATAATTTCTCTACTTGCTTGGAAGCCAAGATGATAGATCTGCGTGCTATACATCGCTTCAAAAAAGACCTCCAACTGTCAAGAGTCAATTGGCCTGCAGATGAGAAATGAGAAAAAAATATCTAGTATTTTACACTGTTCTCTTGATTTTTCCAAAGGTTATCCAGTCTCCTTTGGTAAAGGAAGCCTTTCTGGTTACCTAACAGGGCTGTGAAAATGCTTTCTTTGCTTTCCCAGGGTTGCTTAAAAAGTTCTTCACCTCAGTTAATATTTAGCAATATTTCTTTTAGGTAGGCACTGAAGATATTAGGAACACTGTATGCTGCTGCACTACAAGACAGATAAATCTTGGATATTAAAAATGGACTTTGGTAATTCTGGGCAGGTACGAAGGGTAATTTTGTAATAGACAGGGGAAAAGAAATTAGGATTGTGTAAAAAAAGCATGAGAAAGAAGAAACTCCTGAGGTCTAACAGGCATCAACTATACATACCTGAACAACCAACCATTCAAACAACTCTGTAGATCTTCCTACAGATAAAGAAATGCGGACCCTAAAGGCATCTGCCTTACATGAAAGAAACTCAAAAATCCTCACCACTCTTGGCAAAGAGCACAACAGCTTGTAGGATCCTGCTCCAGCACTGGGGAAGCCACACAAGCCACTGACCTGCTCACTTCTGGTACAGAAAGAACTGATTTGGGGAAGCGTAGAGAAGGCCAGGCAGCACACTGAACTCCACAGCAGGGAAGTGGGAGCTCAGAAGTTCACTTTCCTAATGGAAACAGAGGAAATGTTGCTTCTTACGAAAAGGAGAGCCAAGAGTGTTTGAAATCAAGGAAGGTACACTTCCCTGAAGAACTAATTTTCCATCTCTCCTTACTTCAGAAATCAAAACTGATTTTGTAAGCAAACATTCAGTTCACTATTAGTTGCTCTTATCAGCATTCACTCTGGACAATGAGAGGCATTGGCAGGAGGCTCCTATTAAGGAATTGTACATTATAAAATAAAAGCAGGGGGAAAAGGGCTTCTAGACAAATTAAAAGCAGGCCAGCATGCAAGGCAAACTTGGCTCCTGACCTCAGAGAGACAGGGGAAACAATGCTGTTTGCTTGCACCCAAGGGAGGCCAGGAAACGTGGCAAACATCACTAATGGCACAGTCCCTACAGGAGCATACATGGAGGTACAAGAAACCTCTCAGAACAGGCCTGTTAAAGTCAAACTTCAAATTTGATTCCTTCAAGCTACAGCCCCCAAGATGCTTGTCCAGCAGAAGCAGCTACATTATCCCCCTAAAGGATTCCAGCCCTCACATGACCTACTCCTCTTGCAGTCAGCACAGAACTGAGCGCTGGCTTGAAAAGGAACTGAATTCATTGTTTTTCCCTCATCTGAGTAAAAGCAGCATTTTTTCAGGACACTTTAGCCAGCCAAAAAAGCTTCGTTTCACTTTTCTTGACATAATGAATATTTTTTTTCCTACATTGAACAAACAAGTGTGTCACAAGAAAAGAAAGTAAGTCAAATACAGCTCAGCTGCTTTTCTGCCCACACTGTTCCCAAGTAACTCCCATCTGTTTGCACTGGGGAGGCATTAGCCATTCACACAGAGACAGGCAGCCTTGCCTTCTCCTTTCTTGACTGAAAAGGAAAGGACTTCTTGTCTCTTTTTTATTTCCCCCACACCCCCACCCCCAAGAGAAGCAATAACAACGGAATAATTTTAGCATGTAAGGCTGGCCCTGTGTATTCAGCCGGAGTGGATCCATCAGTACAACACCTAGAGGTAGGAAGAGTCTAAATATTTTGAAAGCAGGAGCAGGGCAGAGAGAAGCACCTCTTGCATAAAGTAAAGGGCAAGTTCACTCAACAAACAAAGTGGCAACAGTTCATAACATGGGGAGTAAAGATTATTTGTTTCTTTGCCAGATTTCTCTCCTCCTTCTCACTTGAAATTTCATGATTGTTTTCAAAAGTGTTCCCAAAAAAGGAAAAAAAAAAAAAAAAAAAAGTAAGAGCCATTTAAATGAAATAACAGCATCCTGTGTATTCCTCATAAGTCCTGGGAGTTACAGGTGGAGAAATAAGCACCTGAGACAGGAAATATAAAACTGCACTCAACTCAGACTTCTCTACACACAGACATGAACAGATTTGTGATGGCAGAATAATTATATCAGAAAACAAATCTAGTAGCAGTGCTTCTGCAGGCACATTGCTCTGAAACAGAATTTTAATTCTGAAGTAATTCTACTTTGGATTTTTTTTCCCCCCAAATCTTGCTTTTAGCCTCCTTGGTATCTTCAGCATTTCTTTGCCTGGAAGATCTTGTCATTTTACATAACATTATTAATTGTTTTGGGGTTTTTTTACACATATATGGTGAGTCTTCTTACCCCAGGTTCTGCAAGGCAAGTGACATAGCCTGACCAGAATTTCTTTTTTCAGAACTCTCACTATTTTCATTATTATTAGACAGCACCAGAATGATCAGCTTTTAAAGCCTACCTGTGAATGGCTCTTTCAGCTCTTGCTCAGAAGAGTTTTCCCCACCATGTAAAGGTAGTAATTAAAATATTTCAAACCAACACCTCTGCACTTCAATATGAATTTGAGATTCATTTTAATTACAGATGTGCGCTTAAAAGAGCTGAGCTTTTTGTTTTATTCCTTTTGTTTGTTCTTAGAAAGGCCAGGCAGTAGATTCTCTAAGAACACGGGCAACAAAGCATGGCATCTGGCCTGTGAATACAGCAGGTACTGCTTGTACACATTTGATGGGGGTAGAGGCAGTGTAGATTCCTTAAGTCACCAGGGCTCCTTTCTCAGACCTGTAAACACAAGACCTCAGCAGAACTACTAATGGGCTACTGAGCTTTCTGCTTCCAGGTCACCAGTTTGACTCTTGCTCAGATTAAGGGTTAAGAAATCAGTTCCCCTCAAGTGGTATTTGATAGATGAGGACTTACCAGGAGTAACCCTACTAGTAAGCTTTGCACTGTTATGGGGTACAGAAGCAATGACTCCCATTGCTGCCACTCAGAATTCAGACTGAAAAGAGCCCAGCTTCAGCCCAGGGGAGAGGTGCAGCCAAAACTTATCCCATTACATCATATGCATTATTTACAAAAAATGAAAAATACATGAGGGCATTTCATATTCATTTGATAACACAAGAAAAATTCACTTACAGGTTGTATTGCTTGAGGGAGTTTTAAACATATATTTCACTCTAAAACTGAAACTCTTAGGACTAAAAATAATTTGCTTCAAAAACAGATAAAGTAGAATTAAGTTCCAGAATTGGGCTGGTATTCACAACCCTCTCCATATGACTTTTTTTGATGCCATTATTTATTTCAAATTATGTGCAACTCTAGACAGATCACTGGTGTGACTGCATGGCTGATCTTCCCCTCTACAAGGAAAACTAAAGATGAAAAAAAAAAAAACCAAAACACACCATTTAGTGACACCAGCTTTTCTACCTGTGCTTTCAGCAGACTTTTTATTAGCAAAGTTCCTTCAGAAGTCTCTAAAAATACTTTCTATTCCAGCAACATTTGTTTTACTGCTATTGGTAGCCACAACGGGAAATTCCAAACTAGTTGCTTTTGAATTTCCAATTTTCTACTAAGTGATTAAGTATTTCTTTTTCATAAAAAGAAATCCTTCCTAGACAGTGATTTAAGTTATCTGTATGTTCTGTTGGTTATTCAGATTTAATGAAGCAGGTAAAACCGGTAATGTACTTGACATGATCAATTACCAGCTACTACAAAATACCAAACTCACAGTTTTAAAGCAAATATCATATTCTCACTGTGAACTTTCAAAGGCAAGCATGGAGTCTACTACTTTGTAAAGCAAAGCTAAAGCTGTCTTTCCCCCTCACACACATCACGGCACCACACTATTGACCATAGTACATTTATCACAGCACCACAACACAGGCAGCACAAGGTTTGTCCTGCTAATTAGTCAGCCAGGGCAACTAGTTAAGTTAGAACAGTAATACAAACTTTCAGGCATGAAAACTCTTTCACATCTGTGTGTCTAAAAGCTTAACTGATTAAGGTCAGACTCCTAAAGATATTTCCCTGTGACAAACCTTATCTGGAATTCATGGCCCTGCAAAATCCCACACTGAGAATGAGTGTATTTAACTCCAGAAGGTCAACACCTGTACCCATAGTTAATGGCTAATCTCATTTGCCTCACAACACAACAGGAAGAAAACAAAGAAAAATTTCCCACGTTTTGCACAACTGAAATCCTAGAGTTGTACAAAAATCTTACAGAACACATTTGTTCAAGAGTTCTTCTTAACTACTGAAGTGATATCATTACTTCTGTCAAATTTGAGATGTTTCCTGTGTGTTCTCACTCAGTATAACTCAGGTACACCAGCTTTTTAGAACACATCCGTTAGTACCTCTTTGCACCATGCCCCTTGAAAATTTCTTCACACAAGAGGCAGAAACTCAAATGTCTGAAATTTAGATATTGCAATTCCTGATCTTAGAACAAGTTATTCCAAGTTTAGGATATTAGGAAAGCATAGAAACATTTTGGGTACATCATAAAAAAAATAAGATAAAACCCCATATATTTCTAAGCAGATCTTATTCCTTGGACCATTATCCCAAATGTTTCAACATATAACACACTCCCTTTACACTGGTGCAAGGCAACAGATTCTCTGTATGATGCCAGAGCACATATAAACCCAAATGGGTTTTGTTTTTTCCTTCTGAGTTTCTCAAGAAGCTGAATGACCCCTAAAGACTTTCTAGCAGCTCCAGGGTTAAAGCCTTTTCTCCAAGATATTATTTCTCCAGAAAATCATTAGCAGGGAGGCATACAGGGGCACTTGGCAGTGCCAGAGGCACACACAAATGAACACCCACAAATAAATCAGATCAATAGTAGATTCTGCCATGACTTAAACAAAAAAGGCTGTACATCTTTATTTGTATGTGGTTGCAACATCACATTGGAATTATGCCTCCAAATCACAGCACCTCACCTTGCTTTGTTTCCAGCTTTGCCAAACATCAAAACAATTCAACTTACTAATTTCATCTATTTTTTATACTTTAAAAAAATCTCTGTGAGCATAAAGATGTCCCAATCACTTTACACGCTTCAAATCAAAACCCACCAGGGATCTGGACTGGTATTAAACTGGTTCAAAACAAGTTCAAAACTCACATTACCTGACATCAGTCCAGATGCTCCCACAGTCAGCATTTCCTATGGACTCACTGAGTCTTTGTCCAAAACATTGCTATTGTATAAGAATGCTAGGAATTTGAAATTTCCCCACTTGGCCATTTTTATTAGTTATATTTATTTACTTTTTTATTATTATAAATTTTATCATTACAAATGATAATTTTTTATTTTTATTATTTTTGTGGCTTAATGCGACAAACCTACCTCTGACCTCCATGGAGATTGCTCCATGGAACTAAAGACCTCCATGAAACACCATATTTACTATTTTTACCTTTCACAGGCAAATGATAAGAAAGAAACACACAGAAGCTTGCATATGCCAAAGGCAGGGCAGTGAAGCATCAGAGAGCACAGACACATCTGCAGAACTATGAACACACCCCAGCATGGGCAGTTTGGCCTGGACAGGTGCACACAGAGGAGAGATGGGAAATCTGAAGAGAAAGCAGAAGTTAATCAACCTGAGGCAATCCCACTTTTCAGGGGAGTTTGGAAAGAAAAGGCAGGACTGCACAGATCTCCAATAAAAATATCCTGTTGAGGAATTTGACACCTTTCAAGAATCAGCAAAGAGCATTACCATTTCCCCACAGAAGACTCACACTGAAAGATTTTCATGTTTGCTTTCAAATAGTAGTCAGGTTCATTCAGCATCTTTTTAATCCAAATTCACACAGAAATTGTATTATCACGACATCTAGAAGTTTCTGCCCAGATCCAGTCATTTATTAAGCAGACAATCATTGAAAAGAGCAGGTGTCCCCCTTCCTTTAGAATTTTTATATTCTAAGTGTAAGACAAGGGCAGCAAAATCAATATCTAGTTGTTGGTTGAATTAATAGCCGTGCTGTCTCCAGTGGTCACATTGCAAGCAAAACACAGTTTTCTTATCTGGAGCTAATATTTCTAAAGAGCTAAGGAAAGATAAGTCTGTCCTGAATACAAAATTTGTTTTCAAGTGCAAAGTAAGCAGATGGGCTGGCTGGGTATCAGGAGAGCCATGTCATTCACTCAGTGGGTACTGCCCAGATAGCACATCAACACTTCTCCCAAGTTACACCCATCAGAACCCAATGCTTCAAACAGCAATGCAGCAAGTAAGGTCTTAAATTACCCATAACTGCTTATTTTGTTCGTATTTTTGTCATTGCCTGTTTGTTTGTAGAAGACCAGCCAGGCTGTCTGGGAACAGCTTGGCTGCATCATGGACTGGGAAACAGCACCCGACTACCCCAGGAGGATGGCCGGCAGTGTCACTTTTCAACAGCAGATGGTCAGGAGCAGAGAAAGCTTCCAAGCACTCTGTATGCCAAAACTCCAGCAATTTTCCTCTTGTCAAGCAGCTTCCAGAGACGTAGCTGAACCTCTCCATTCTGGCCAAAATTAAAATACAAGAGCATAGCAGAATCCCATAACGTACTACCACTTCCTAAAAATATTTAGGCTGCATGGTTTAAGCAAGATATTGCATGACTACAGCAGTTTCTGCTACAGTATTGGCTAAGGAATTAGAGATACAGAAAACACAACAGCATTTTCAATGTGGAGCATAACTAGACCAACAGCAAGATCTGGTTGTACCTCAAAGATGCTCACTGATGTGAAACAGAACAACTGGTCTAAAATAAGGAGTCACATCAAAAGCATTTCAAGAACCTGCTGAAGATGCATGTTTCTCATGTAATGACTAAAAACAAGAAGTCAAAGTACCCAGAAATGCATTCCAGACCTCCCTCTTATTAGCATTGGTCACTACTGTTTTAGTATTAATAAAAGCTTTTTCAGTTGCCTGACAGTGAGATAAGGACATTCATATCTTTAAATTGTGACTCCTGCTCAGGTTTGCAATTAAATAAAACCAAACCAAACACAATAGCAACTGGATAGGCCTAACACAGATTGCACAAAAATAAACAGCAATGTTGTTACTGCTGCTTGTGGACAGAAGCCAAGATGAGGCATTTGAACAACAGCATTTCAGTCCACAGTTTCAACTAGCACCAAACAAAAATGGATATGTGCAAAAGGACTTCTATATTTCATTTCAGTCTGCTATCTTAGAGGAACATGGACAAGATGGCAGAGATGCAAGGCTTGTGCTTTCTCTGTTTTGTTGCAAGGTAAATTAAGTCTAATGTATATTTCACATAAGCATTTACTATCCTTAACCTTCCAAACTCTTTTGGGGTGGTTATTCGAATTTATCAGAGTAAGACAAGATAAGATCCATGCAACAAAGATTTGGGTTTGAGAATTTATACTAGCTCTTTTTCCCTCCATCCTCTTAAAAGCTTTACAGGAAAGTTATAAAAATTAAATATGAAACCCAGAAGACTTACCCACAGATTTCAGGAAGCTTCTACAAGCCTGTGATGAAACAAGGCTCTGACAGCATGGCACAACAGAAAGGCCTATTTGTTCCATCCACCCCAAACCCATTGACAAGTCAGTGGCCTGCAACTGCAAGTTACAAGCTTGCAGTAATTCTCCTGTGTCACAGCAGCTCTGCTCCTCCACCACTTTTTATTCAGTCAGCAGCTCAGCTAGAGAGCTTCACTAAACATCCAGCTGGGTTTGAAGATTCAACTTCCAAAGGTACATGCCACACTGAAACAAGTCCAATCCAAAGTAACGCGTTCTTCGAGAGTTATTTCCAGATACAGCTTCTCTCAAATTCCCTGTCCTTTCTCAGAAAGAAGCCAAGTTGCCTTCATTTCTGTGTCCTGTTATAGCAGCCATCTGTCAAGCAAGCAGTTTAGTTCAAAATAATAGAAGCACAGTAAAGCAGGGATTCTATCCAACCCTCATCTACAAACAGCTCTTCCAAGAAAAAAGAAATTAAAAAACAAACAAACAAGACAACAAAAAGAACAACACACCACCCACCTGCTTGAATATCAAATTAGTTCAAATGTTTAAGAGCTATGACTAGAAATAGCACTTCAAGTTGGGAAAAATAATGCTCCAGTTTAAACTGCAAAAAGAAACTTGTAAAGACCAAACAGCTAGCTACACATCTGGCCAGGTGTTCAGAGTTTTTGCAAAATTCAGTATTTGCAAATACCACTGTAAGAAGTGGCCTTCCTCTGAGTGCCACTTAACATTTTCAACTCCAGCATTACTGAACACGATTCTCCCTCATTTACTCTCTCTGCAGTTGCTTTAAAACAAATAGCTGGTTCAAGTGAGCAACAGCACCTCTTATAGTGTAAACCTACAGGAGACTAACAGCCAAAAAGTCCTTATTTCCCTTCCTATTCTTGTGATTAAGGGAAAATGTGCAAAATGAGACTCAAACTCTTACACACACCATAGGGCTCTGTCCTTGATGTCCTGCAGATCCTGAGATATGGAAAGGACAATTGGCATTAAGAGGTCTTATAAAACACAAGCAAAGAGCAAAAAATAGAGAAAAAGCATGCAAACACTATTTTTCTGCAGAGCACACAGTGCACACGTCCATGGCAGTTCACCAATTCACACAGCTCATCCTTTGAGAACTCACCTAAAATAACTGAAGGCTGCTTATATGATGTTAAATGTATCTACAGCATGAATCCTTATTGCTGAGGTAGGATAGATTTTGCCTCCACAGGCACAAATGTTTCTGTGTTCTTTCTGTCATGTTGGGCTGATGAGTTGCTCTGATCTGCTCAGTGACCTTCACTGAAGAACCCTAACTCTGAATTGCATGCGGGAATTAGCATTCCCTACCAGTTGCAAACAATGCATCTGCAAAGAAAAAATTTCTTTAAGAAACAATTATCATAATTTAAAAGAATCAGTAGCTCTGCAGCAACTTTTTGCTCAGTAAGAAGATGGCATGTGAGCCAGCAGTGGAGTTCAGCAGCAAGCCTTGGTGACAGTTACCAATCCACTTGACTCTTGCACCAGGCAAGGCTGAGGAGCTCAAGCAGCATAGAACAGAAAAAAGGTTTTCAAATGTTTGGGCAATAGATTTGTACTGAGCAAAATGCACTTGTTCCCACTGCAAGCACAACTCCTACAGACACAAAATACACAGTCTTTTTTTTCCTCCTGTATTCAGCAGTGTGCTTAACCTTGGAGCTGTCAAGCTCCATCATGAATAATGAGCCATGACAACACTCCAAGTGATCCTTAGAGAACAGACCAATTTTTCCTATATGCTATGCAAGGCAAAATGCTTTTATTCCCATGGTACAGTACCTGCTTTGAAAATATACAGTAATGTGGCCATCCAGAGGAGACCACAAGCAAATACAGGGAAAAAAATCATTTATTTCCCAATTTTTCACCACCTAAAAACAGCAAGAGCAATAAAACACATAACATCCCAAGGGTTCCTCTTAAAAGTTATATTGGGACTGAGGATATTTGTCTCACTGAACAGGCATTCCACACAACCATTTCACAGCCGAGGAACATCTGCATTTGAAACAACCCATGACAGCCACAGCATGCAGAGAGAACACCCTGCAGGTTTCACAGCACTGTGACCTCTAGAGAATGAGCACCAGTGAGGGACACCGGGGTGGCCTCCACCCCGAGCAGCCCCCAGTGCTCTCGAAACAAACACATCCCCCACCCCACACACACAGCACTGCCAGAAAGCGTAGGAAAAATGTGGCTTTCAGAATGCCTGATTGGAGCTCCTCTACACCAACACCCTAACCATGCCACAGCAGGTCTTTCAGAAGGCACAGCACAGCTAAACAAGCAATGGCAAGAGTCATTTCTGCACTACACCTCTCAAGCTCAAGGGGCGGAGGAAGACAAAGCAAATAGATTCTCCTAAAGAAAGGAAAAACTAAGAGGAAACAAGATGAAGACTTGAACTTTTCTCTTAAACAACAATGGAGGGCTGTGGCTGCCCTTATAAAAAACTTTCAGGAAATAAATGCTAATTCATTAACGTTAACCTGGAAGACACGGTGGTCTCTAACAGCTCAAGCAGCACACACTTGTCCTGTGCTTCTGCAAGATGGAAAAACAAATACACCCTTATTCCTGAGCTGTTTGCAACAAGGTATTTGTCCGTGGCTTTGTAGGGGGATAGGCTTGCTTTTATTTCTGTGTCATTTCCTAGTCTTGTTGCTACAACTGAAAACATGGTGCATCCCTTTTCCCTCCCCGTAAGGGCACTACTTTACTTATAATTCAGTTTCAGTGATTACCTTAAACTTTAGGAGCTTTCAAAAAGCTCTGTAGAGCAGGAAATCAACAAAGTTAAACCTGTGATGCTTGTCTTTCCTTAAGGTGTGAAGTTTGCAGTGTCAGACTGCAGGAAACAGTTCTGAGCACTTAGAGGAGTTTTAAGTGCTAGCACACCTCCCTCCCACCAAGAGTCTTCCCTCAAGACTAGATGACTCCTAAAGAGCTGGAGTCAGAAAATCTCTTGAGTTTCTTGACTATGGCTGAAGCTGGAGAGAATACTCTAGCATCAAAGCAGTAGTTACACATGATAATGTATTTACTGACAATTTAGTTTTCCCCTTGGGAGCCTAGCTACACATACTCCTCCTCCACCTGCTCTCCCTCCCCTCTACTCACCTCTTCCATGTCCAGGGCATTTCACAGCTATTCTCATCACACTATGTTTATTTTTTTTCCTGCAGTGCTTCCAAATGAGCAAGACCTGTGTTGTCACCACACACAGCACTACCATCATCTCTGATGGTAGTTCTGCTCTTAACAGAGGACTCACTCTATACTCAGAGTCATTCCTCAAATTACAGAATCAGGAATTTTCTTTCTAGCATTACAGAAATCTCCTCAGCCTTCCCCATGCACCATGCTCATTTCTCCCACTCCCTGATAATACACTCCCATTTATGCCCCACATCATTGCTCTGCACATTTAGCTATTCCACTCCCTGCTAGCAACATTTGGCAATAAGATCCCTTCAAAGAAGGCTAATTACAGATTTCACTTGAACAGAAAATTGGTACTGGGCTGACCTGTAAGCTCTTTAACAAGCTCTCAAAACGTCACACCAGGAAAGACTTTGTTCTCCCCCAGGAGCAATGACACAGTTCTAAAAGCAAAGGTGGAAAGTTTTGCCACTGAAAGATGAGGAAGGAAGGTCACAGCTCTGATTCCCCTTGCAGCACTGCACCTTCTCCATGCAAGTCTTATCTCAAAGATAAGGCCTGTGCCTCACAAAAGGAAAACTAATGGAGCCAGTTCAGCTGCCATGAAAATAATGAAAAGCAGTCACCAAAAAAAAAAAAAAAAAAAAAACAAAAAAACCCAAAAAACCCAAACAGTTGATAGTCGTATCAGAAGCAGAACGACGACCAGTATGACAGAACACAGGTCAAGGACTCAAAAGCTGGGAATTGATAAAATTCAGGATGCCTAGTTGCATGCATGCATGAAGTGTGTCATCTTATGAGAACAAGTGTCAAGGTGGACTTCTAGGTTTCAAAGGGATGGAAGAACTCAAGTCAAAATCTCTCAAGCACCTCAGCATCCAGTCCCCTACCAGGACAGATGTTTTCTGCCTGTGTATGGCAGACTTAGCACAGAAAACAGCAATCCCACCTGTGGATTCTCCTTATCCCTTTTTCTCTCTGTGCCCACAACACCTGGTGAAATAACATTTCAGCCAGACCATTACCAGAGGGGAATTAATGCAAGATTCTGCAAAGCACCCTCCGTGCTAACCAGGTGTGTTCACCAGGTCCTGATTGATAACTAGGGTGGAACTGAAAAGGGTGAAAGGAGGAAGTGATGGTCAACAGATGACTGGTCCTGTTTTAAGGACAAAAGACTAGCGCCCAGGAAAACTACACAAGAGCTTTCTGTGCGAGATTCAACACAAGTCATCATTTTTCCCTGTGGTCAACAAGTATATGGCATCACATGGAGATGTCACACCTGATACACTGAAGTACTGCTGTCAGACTGGCTGGCTGCCTAGAGAATCCCAGCTGGAATCAGTGGTAACCATGCACACCGAGCACACAGCTGTTGGGAAGTCTCCAACTGTGAGCTCAACCCACAGGCACTTAAAAAAGAAGAGTTATGAGTGTTACACATGTAAAGCACACACATTAATAATGTCTATTTGACAGAGATTAAACCCATAAATATCTACTACATCCTCAGATTTTAACACAAGTAGAAGTTTTCCCTGTTAGGAGATGCCACACTAAAAGAATGGTTTGTGACAGTAGCAGACTCCTCTCCTATACACAGGCAGGCCTTTAGGAGGCCAACAGAACCACTCCTGCAAAACTGCTACACACCTACCCCCTAGACACTGTATCTTCACCCTGGGGACATCTTTGGGGACAGGAAAACAGAGTCATGGTATGACTGTAAAGCATCACACATTAATTTGGAAAGGCAAACCACAGGTCTGACCACTGCCCAATTCCTAAAGCAGAGTGTAAAAGTAGGGGAGGAAAGGAGATGTCTTTTTCCACACTTATTCTCTGACGTAATCATGCAGATTTCTGTGAAATGTTTGCAGGCTCTTCCAACTGAAGATTGATGTATCTGGAAGAATTTACCTTAGAACCTCAAGATTATCAAAATATGAGTACCTGAACACAGATTGCCACAACAGGAAACAATAAGAAACCCAAGAAGTGTTAACAGATGCTCTAATTATTAATGTGCACACATACAAAGCTTATCAGAAGTGCCAAGGCATTTGAAAGAAAAAGCATTATTCAAAGATATTTGCCAGCTGTGGCATCACCACCATATTCTCTAGCTGATTTTGACTGAACTCAGTGGACATCAACTTAATCCAACAGGATAGTATCATTCACTTCTGTAATAGCTACTGATCTTATTTCTATGAGCCCTCTTGTAGTGTCATGACTAAATGTGGCAAGCAGCAAATGTCACTCTGTCAGCAGCCAGTGCCTGTCCTTTCTCCTTTTGAAGCTTCCACTCATTTCTGCATTTTTTTCAGTCATGCTGCTTTGAAACAGCTGATCCAGATGGTGGGTATTTGGATTTCAACCTTCCCACATGGTGATGTGGCTCAAGAAAATAAAAACTGTTGCTACCTGCTGGCTGACCTACTTTGTTTCCTGCCATCCAACAGAATAAACAGAATACAGTTCATTGAACTAGTTTTCCACACCTACTCACTGCTATGTAGGAAAAATAAAACTGATAGAGGAAGAAGGAAAGAGGAAAAAAAAAAGCAGCATGATCCAGTGGGGAGTAGGGAGGAGTAATTCTCACCTCTATCATAGTCATCTTCCTCTATTGCTTTTTCCTGAAGCCTCTGAAGCCGTAAGATCAAGGATTTTAACTATGCAAAGAAAAAAAAAAGTTAGTTATGAAGAAGCTGCATTTAAAAATACACAGACTATTAACTTCTATGCAAGATAAATTTAATGGATTGCTACCTCACTACAATGGCCAAATTTTGATAGTTAAGCCCACTATTTTTTAAGTAGACAGACGTATTTGGAAGTCAGCTGAGCTGCAGCTACTTGAGCCAAGCATGGCTTTAGTCCAAACACACACAGAGAATAACAAATGATATTTCTTGAAAAGCAAAGGAGATCATGTGATCGTAGGATATTTTTCACCCTTTGAATAAATAAAAGTATGATTATTAGAGGATTCTGTCAGCATGACATCTACTTCTGATCACATTGTACTCAACACTGTGTTCCCAAGCCCATTCTGACAATTTTTTTACCTGAGTTTTGCAGAGAACAAATATAAAATTTCCATATGCAAACCACATTTTATTCTGTAAATAGAAATACAGTATGAGTATTTTGAAACAGGTATACTCATGTTATGGGTCAGAAAAGAGTGCAGCCAAACAAGTTTCAATAAAATACAATTTAGGCTCATCTACGTAATGTTGGTATTTGGATTTTCGCAACACAAATGCCAGATGAGGAAAAAAAGCAGAACACCAAGAAAACCCGAACCAGAGACAGAGTACTCTCTCACAATCCAAAAGAAACTTAACATAATAAAGTTTTATTTCAAAAGTCAATGCTTCTCTTTGTTAAAATCAGGAGTCTGGACCAAAGTGACAAATTTACTAAAAATTTGTAAGGACTTTACAAGTTTTTGCTGTTAAAAGAAATCAGTTGGAAGATAGGTTTAGAGCTCTCCTCACTGCCATGACAGCCACAGCCTAACATGGCTGCAGTTACAAGACTGGAATGTGTTTCTTATTACATTTATGCGTGACCTGTACCAAACAAGCCACTATCAGCCCTGGAAAAGGTGAACCTGGAGAAAGAAGCAGTGCATATTCTCGAAGTCCAAAGCCTGAAAGTGCTTGGGTGAGCACTAAAATCCACACTTTAGACATCCTGCAATTGAAAAGGATTCCCCTTCTCCCTGAAGCTCTTTCATATTTAATCCTCATATTTAAATTCTAAGTTGCCTACAGAAAACAGGTACAGCCAGTCAACAACTCAATAGAAGCACTCATTTATCAAGAATATACACCAACACACAAACCTTTAAATTCAGGATTTCCCTCTAAATATGGTATGTGAAAGTGGACTAGTAAGAAAAGCGCTATAAAAATAAAACCAGGAAAGTATCCAAAGATGTTTGATTAATAATAGTCTATAGGATGCTCCAGAAGAAAAACAAACAACATTGTATACATTCCCATTTCTTTTGCGCTTTACTTTATTTTGGTTTCCACTTCCTGAAACTCCAATCTTTTTTCTCTGAGGCTAGTGAGGAATGCGAATGGTACTGAAGGGAGGAGCTCTGAATCCTCACCTTAAATTATTTTCTGTGTTTTATGCCTGACTTTATTTTATAGAGTTTTAAAGAAGCCTGCAGTAGGAATGATTCAAGTGACACTTTTTTCATATACATGATGTATAACAACCATCTATACTGAGAGTACAGCTTTGCTGCTGCTGGCAGTGTTTATTCCATCATGCACTACAGTGGCAGGTCATTTGAAGTCTGCTCGGGTACCACAGCCCAGGCACGCCCACGGCAAACTGACTGATGCTGCCACTGTAAAGTGCTTTCTGTTTGCAGGCTGGGGAGATATTTGGAGCTCAACTAATCAAAGACCTGCTTCTGCTTCAGCGTGGCATGTCCTAGATGAGTACCAGATGAAGATAACTTTTTAAGTAAAGAGAAAGCATAATCTTAACAACTTTGGTACTGTCTCCTTTTTCTTGACTACCGTTGCTTTTGTTCCTTTCAGAAAACTTTGAGACTTACACATTATCATTACAATAGGAAGGTGCTTCAAATTAAACATCCATGACTGGCTAACCAAGGGCAAAGACATCTGAGGGCACAAATTCCCAATTCTCCGTTCAATGAATTAATGAATACAGAAATTAAAGATAGCAATGTTTCTTTTGTGCCTATCAAACAAGCAATACTGAAAAGAAAGAAAAATAATTTCCTATTTTGATTGCATTATATATTCCCAAATTTGCAGCGAATTAATTTTTCAAACCATCTCAAACTATGGGCACATTGTAATTCCAGGCATGAAACCAAAGAAACTGCTCTGTGTCAGTGTGTGTGAAGTCTGTAAATAAGAAAAGCTAGTTTGAGTTCTACACACATTATCTATGAGAAGAAAGTATTACAAAGCATTGTAAGCCCAGGTCAGATGTCACGGTAAGCAAAGAAAGAAGAGATGTTTCTCAGCCTCCTGTCTTACCCAGACAGTAGGTTTGTGCAAAGTCTCCCCAGAGCAGGTTGTTTCATTAGGCCTAAAGCAAATGCAGCACATCTCACAGGTATGTGTCTAAGCTGAGAAGGTACAAAGACCTGAGTTTCTGAAAGGCAACCATGAAACTCAGGCACTAGTGAGACGATTAAAAACAAATGAAAAAGAAAAGAAAAGAAAAAAAAAAACCAACCCAAAAAAACAAACAAACAAAAAACAAAACAAAACAACAAACAAACAAACAAAAAAAACCAAAAAACCAAAAAAACACTACCCACCCAGTGCACCTTGAACAAATTAGGGCAATCCATTGTGTCCATATTAATCTCTGGATTACTGTTTCCTGTGTGCACGATAAAGACAATACTTGGCTCCTTTGATCAGGTATTCTCAGAATGTCCACCCTACCATCAAAAAAAAAATAACACAGCTGATCCTTCTTAAAGTTTGCTCACTCCTCTCCTATAAACAGCACAGTGGATGACGTTGCCTGTATACATTGTAGGTATAACTGTGAGAGTATACATATATGCAAAAAAACTTCTGACTCACCAGCCCACTACTCCTTTGGGGTGAAAAGGGAAAAAAAAAGGTTCAGTTTCCCACTGGACACAGAGAGGGACTTGACCCCCATTTTTCTTCATGTGAGGAGAGCACCTATTAGATTATACACTACTTTCACAAAGTTGCCTAATTCTTTAAAATCTTTGGCTTAACTTAAACATTTCCAGTTAAAAAGTTTAGTGTTGTTAAATCATGATACTTCAAAAAAGTACTCCCTAACTTTATACTACACATAACCCAAACTGCAGAAAAACAGCCACCTGTGAAAAGAAATGGTACTTATTGAACTCAGCAACTGATGTGTGATGTTAGAAATAAGAGGATTAAAGTTTCAGTAGAACATAGACTAGGGTACTGCAACAATATCAACTATTTTTAAAGAACCAAACAAAATCTGTTATCTCATTTTTATCATGCAGAGCTCTACTGAAAAACTCTGAACAAAGGCCACAAAAGACAGCAGCATCTGAACTCCTACATAAACTTTGATTTTGGTGCTATAAATAAAAATGTTTTGAGGAAAAGGTATCAAAAACAAAGTGAGGTTACTGACCTTTAATGTACTGCGGTTGCCAAGCAAGCAATCCTGTAGCACTGGTTCATATTTTCTCATCAAAGTATCCCAGTTATGGTCACTGACAGTAAAGCTGCTTTCATAGCCTGAGGTGACAGAAGAGCCAGCAGATGCTGCATCCGAGGAATCTGTAGAATATGAAAATGTTGCGTCTATATCTGAGAGAGAGACAGTCTCAGAGTCCTGTAATTTATCATTTACTGGGCTCTCACGTTCATGTCGCAAATCCTCACCGGACCTGGAGACGCAACACAAATCTCCCAAGTGCTCATGAGTTTGAGCCCTCTCTTCTGGCTTCTGCAGACTGCCTGTGGTTTTGGGATGCAGAACAATCTCAGCTTCCTCAATAGATTTGCCTTCAACATCATTTACTCCAGAGGCCGAGTCCAGGGAGAGCTGTATGAAGCTGAAACTTGAACTGAAGCTATCATGTGCACCAGCAGAATGGGAAATACCATCTCTGTTTTGATATTCACAGTTGTTATTCACTTCTGTCTGATCCAAAGCATACATGTTTGGGGGCTTGCTCACTTTGGTGCTGCAGCTTCCCTGCCATGTACAGCACACAGCAGAAGCATCTCCTTTGCCCGCTGTGGCAGCAGGGCAGGTCCCTATCCCTGTGCTATCTGACCGTGGACTATTGCAGCATGAAAGATTCTTGCAGCATCCTGGAGTACTTCCAGCAGCGGCCAAGGCTGTTACCCCTTTAGCAGGAGCTACGGCACTACTCACTGCTCTACAGCACAGGAATTCCAAGTCATCTTGGCACTGCCTGTGCAGGGCACAGTTCTCAGAGCCTCCACAGTGCTGCCTGCCATGCTGGAGCTCTGCTGGGCTGAACCCTGCGCAGGCACCCGGGGACTGAAACTCGATCTGCGGCTGAGCTTCTGGCCTCATGTATCCAGGTCTTTTTGCCAGCTTCTTTTTATGCAGAGAGCCTGCCGGCATTAGCTGCTGGTGATCACCTGGGAGGGGAGAAAAAGTCAGTAAGTGTTTCTGCAGTTTTCCAGGCTTAACATACCGTGGCATCTGAAAACAGTTGTTCCTGAAATTTCAAGCAGCATATTGTTTTCCATTTCAACAAAACACAGACACTGACCATACTGCAGATAGAGAACAACGTGTGCATTCATTCACCTTCTAAGAGTTTGCACCTGTTTAAGTGAACTCACCAACAAGCTCCTCCATCAGGACACAAACCTGGGTACAATGTATCAGATCATCTTCCCTATTGACAATGTCACTCTGCTTCTCCATTCTCAACTTGCTTAACAGCACCCTGAAGCAAAAACTTGGTTTAAGTTTCTCTGATCCAAGATGATTTCAGACTTACAAGCACATCTAAGGTAGGACTGAATTTGCATCCAAAATGTGAGAACCACGATGACTAAGAAATTTTGTTTGTAACCTGTTGTTGCTGAGTGTTCTGTTTCTTGTGTTCATACCCATGTTTCAACGCTGTCAGTAGCAGGTGGTTCAGACTCTGCTGCCATAAGGGGTGTAACCGTAACACCCTGTGGTTGCAGATGTTGGTCTAATGAGATATTGTACACGTCATTTAGATTTATGATACTACCTATTGTCCAAAATGCAAAGTTAAAGGAAAAGCTTTCCATAAAGAACCACCAATCCTAGGAAACTATTAATTTGTAGCATTACTGAAGTATTAATATCATTAAGAAGCAGCCTCTGCTCAGTAATTTGATTTCCTTACACATCTTACTTACACAGATGAAAAGAAATTTGCTGTTTGCAGAGAACAGGAAAACAAAAAAACCCCACCTAAACAAGATAAAAATACCACAGTAAACATTAAAAGTGGGAGATCAGAATTTAATGTCTGTGTTTTCCGTATACTTTTATATATGTATTATTAGCAAAAGACTATAGGATGACTATTTTCGTTCTCTCATGGATTTACTACTAATTGAAAGGCATTCCATTTGTCTGTCCTGCACAATGGGAATCAATGGGAATACAACCTCTGCACTATCATCCATTTTGTAACACAAAAAGATATTGACTTGGACCTATTTGCCAGAATCACCCTTCAAGGGGATCTGATGCCTAGCTGAATTATGCCCTCCATTAGCTGCCCTTTGCTCGCAGAAGCAGGTTCAATTGGGTGTTAGAAATATTCATGTCACCCACACAGAGCTCTTAAAAAAACACAAGTTTCTCTGTTTTGTTACATTTTATTCTTTACATTTAACATTCCTCTCTAATTGCAACCGTTCATCAGATTTTACATTCAGAGATATGCACACAATCTAAATTCCTCAGCAGCTCCTAGCACAGGCCTCATACACATCTCACTGTGACGACATCCTATACAAGAATTTAAGCATTAGAACTGAAACTTCCCCGGAGAATTTTCCCAACATTCATTACATTCTCTCCAAATAACCTTCAACAAAAGCAATTTATACATTTTCCATAGACGAGAATAGTGGCACATCTCACCATGGGACTGCAGTTAAGCTTCTGTATTCTGCTTCCTATCACCATAAATTAGAATATCCCAGCAGTCTCTTACATCCTCTTTTGTCTGAGGAAAAAAAGCATCACTGAAATCAGAAGTAAAAAAGGTCATGGAGTCCATCAGCCTGTCTACTATAAAAAGACAGTGAAATGCTGTACTGGGAGTAATTTAATAGAAGTCTTAACAAACAGGAATCACTCTCAGAGCAAGGGAACAAAAATCAAACAGAATGTTCTTTAAAATTTAATTCTTTTAGTTTATATACGAAACAATAGCCTAAATTTGACTTCAGCAGAAGAAATCAGTCATGCATAAGAGTCATTCTAAGACTGCATATACTCCACGGCCATTTAAAAAGGCCTGTCACAGGCCTCATCTGTAAAAACACAAAAGGTTCTTTGGTTTAATTAAAATCACTTTAAAATTGATCTCACTAAATCACTATAAATTTCTGAAGTAGACAGATAATTACAGCTCTTTAAACACCAAATTTAAACTAAGCTAATGTAAATAAGGTTTAAATTGGCTAAAGCATTAGATATTCACACCAAGTGAACTGGATGCAATTCTAAAAATTATTGGAGCCAAAGGGGTACAATTCCAGCGTCCTGAATGAGATCACACACAGCCCACACATCTCTGTGCTCCTCACAAGGTTCACAGGTTTGGCATTCAGCCCCTTCATGGACTCCAGGTCTGTCTCCCGGTGAGTGCATCCAGCAGCACAAACCGCTCACCTGGGTACCAGAACAGAGCTCTGCCCCAGCTGCACTCAGGATTAGGGTGAGGCCAAACCATGAGACATCCAGAGGATGCCACAGGGAGAGAGCTGCAGGTCCTTCACCCCGATGTGGCTGTCCCTGAGAGCAAGGCAGAGTGGACAGATCTGGGATCAACACAAACATGGACACTCACACCTTCCCCAAGGATAAGGGGAAGCCTCATCTCCAGGTCCAGCTAGTGCCCATTGTCAGTGCCCTCAGCCACAACACCCAGCCAGGAGATTACATTTGCCTTAGGTGTACTGTTTGGGCACTGTTTGCCCATGTCCCTGTTCTCAAGATTAGAAGAATTTCAGTTGTTTGTTATTACATATCTGAAATACAGTTATATCAACTTTCTCTGCATAACCTTCCCACCATAGCTTGCCTTGTCTGCCTGTCAGAGAAATTACACTGAACCAATTCAGTGGCTTGTTAAAAAACAAAGACAGGCCTTAAATTCTTCCCATCCTACCTCAATTTGAAGAGCATCAAATAACTGTTGGCAATTAACTACAAAATTATCAGAATGAAAACAACCAAAGGCAAATTTAAAACTCTACACTATGGCATGTCATGCATTGTATGAGACACACATTTAGAAAGAGAGAAAAGCCACAAATGGAAGAGCCTTTCAATTGTAATATTAAAAAATCAACATTTTAAAATATATATTTTACAATCTTAGAAGATGATGTAACATATATTTAATGGCAGATATGTGCAAATTACTTCAAATTCAATTATGAAAGCTCAGAAATATTCTTAACAGCTCTTTCACCATAGCAATCTTTCCTGATGATCAACATTTCATGTAAATCAGTTCAGATCCAGAGCAGAGGGAAAAAGAAAATAGTTTATTGCTGTAAAGCAATGTTGTTCACATCTAAGTTGCACCAGTGATATGAAAGAGGGAGAGGTGAAGCATAAGAGCATTTCCCACTGATGGAAAGAGCACATTCTCTTGTACCCAACCCAACACTAAAGGACAGCAAAGCAGACATCTAATTCATTTCAGATCATCAGTCTTTGTCTTCAGCCACAAAAGTGGCAGTTCAGCTTTTTTGACCAAATGTTCTAATAACATCTGTGGATGGAAAGGTGTAAATACGTTACATTTTTGTTTTTCCAATAGAATTTTACAGATCAGTACAGAAACTCTGAAGTGATCACCTCCTCACTCCTGCTTTAAGCATGATGCAGAATGCTTGTGAGTTCATTTAAGTTCTCCCTGAAAGTGAGAAATTATAGATGCAGTTTTAAAGGTAGTGCAACTATCTGAATACACCTACATTATACACAGTTCGTTTTTATTAAAATAACAAACTCATCTGCAGAGCATTTGTGGGTGGCAACTGAAGTGGAAGAAAAGGAATTCGGTCATATTCAAAGCCAACTACCAAAGCACTGCTCCAAGCAATTTCTGTAGTGTTGCTTCTCTTCAGGAAGCCTTAAACACCTGCATCAAACTACACACAAAGTAAGAGTTTCAAACACTATTTACAAACATGCACACAAACATTTAACCTCTCAGAAACAAACATGAGCCATTCTTGCAGATTAATCTGACATGACAATAACCATTACTGTTCAGTTCCTATGTCACAGAAAACGTAAAATGTTGAAAGTTCCTAATCAGTTATAGTTTGACTCATTTACTGAATTTCAAAGACACCACTAAATATACAAAATAAGATGGCAGTGATCTCAACACAGCCTATGGTGAAACAAACAAGTACTACCTCTTTGCACAAACAAGCTTTCAAAAAAAGTCACTTTTGAATAAAGATTTTCGTAACTCCTAAAATGAAAAGGTCTCACTTTTGCTTTTTCACCTCACCTACTGAACACTCACTGTAACTGTGGTTCATCCAAAGTTTTATAAAGTGTATCTACAGAGGGAAGCATGGCTGAGTTACACTGTATTGGATATAATGATACAAATTACTTCCTCACCAAGGCTTTCTGTGATTTCTAAGGTCACAGACTGCCTTCAGTCACTCAATTGTTGAATTTCCCAAACATCACAAGTAACATATTCTCCAACGTCATTAAATGCATGTCAGTTTCCATTCTTCAAGAAAAAGCACTTCAAATAGTTGTGCACTGTAAAATCCAGAATGCTCTTTTTTAGCCAGGGTTTGAATAATTGTGTTTTTATTGACACATCCCCACAATGCATGTCATTGAGTTGTTACAATCAAGTCACTTACCTCCTTAATGCAACAACTCATTTTAAGCCATTTGATGAAATTACAGCACCTCTCTCTCGACTTAGAATCACATCAGCTGATATTAATACACCCATCAAAATTTTCACACCTCAAGAAATTGAAAAAAATATAGTCTAAACCTGATCCAGCCTTAACACTAAGAACAAAGAAAAAAAAAAAAAAAAGTCTACCAAAAAGTAACTTTGAAAAAAAACACTTTCCATGTCAGTAACAATCACCTATTTAGTTGGGGAATAAGGGAAACAAACCTTAATTTTATATTTGTTACTACACCTCACTTTTCAAATTCATCTCTGGTTGATCAGCCTCAACCCAATCACTCTCCAAACCTCCTTACTCAAGCCACTGATGTATTTCACCCTGCCTTGGCCAGCTAGAACTGCCAAACTCACATCACCAGCTGCCTGACAGAACAGTTCTCAGGCTCCTCAGTCACCACTGACCCGACACCCAGCTCAGCCATCCATCCTGTCAACCCATCTGATGAACAACAAAACATCCCAAGGATGAACACAAGCAGGTCTGGAAAAACAAGCCAGTACCAGCACTGGGTGCCTCCAGCATAGTGAATAACAGAAGACACTCCCCCAAAAATATCCAGCCCAATTTTTTCCAAACCCATGGGCAAATTTCTTTTTAACTTTTAGTTAAGTTATTGAGAATAATTCACCCACTTTTCAAAGAGGCAGATGGACACACAAGTTGCAAGCCTACAGAAAATATTCACAACAGAGAACCAATGCTTATTTCAGGAGGTGGGGTGTGGGTGTGTGTAAGTTTTGTCATGCTTCCTCCTGGGGAAAAACTCTTTTGTTCCCAGTTTTAATACAAAAGTCTGTAGAGGCAATCCATGCAAATGTCTGAAGTGGAGAGAACACTCTGATTCTTTCAGTCAAGATCTGATAACAACTTTAAATATTACCTAGAAATAGGGGAGCAAGGATGTTGCATAGAAACTGTGAAGTAATCTTAGATCATAATTTAATTTGCAAACAACACTTAATGGGTTTGCAGTCATATCCAATAAAATCATGTCACCAAACACTCATGAAACCATGAAATCAGTACACAGCAGTCCTTTGCAAAAATGGTCTATTTAACACACCACACTTCTCTTTCATCACTCTGTCTACAGAGTGACAGTGTGGATTCCCACCACTTCTGCTCAGTCAGATCATCTACAGCAAGACTCTAATATAAAACTCATCAGGGGGGAGGGGAGGGAGGAATTTTAAAAAAGTGAAGTGTGAGAGCACATTGACAGCAGTCAATTTCTAATTCAAGCACAGTTTGAATGCTCCAGCTTGGAGATTTGAATTTTTAATTTCACCAAGAGAGTGGGTTCCAAATTAAGCATCTGATGCAGTCAGTCTGAAACCAGAATTGAGTTTACTGAAATAGAAAGTAATTTTCTCTTAACAGCTCAGTAGTGATCACATATAATGAAAATAAAACAACGTGGCAGCTCCTATATTGCCAAGGGTGAGGAGTCAGAAGGCTTTTAGTTTAACAATTTAATATCAAAGTCCCAGGACAAATGCTCCTCCTTTGCCTGCTGAAGGAAGTTCACCTTGTAGCCCCAGTCAGACTGTCAGATGCAATGTCCACATTGTCTAAGTAAGAAGAGATGGAATGGAGCTTGGAAAGTTATGCTATGTGGGAATTTAGATTCCCACAGAAAGCACAGCACCTCAGGATGCAGATCAAATACAAGACATTGCAAAAGCCAGGCATGGATAAAAACTGCAGTTCCAGCAATGCACAGGACATGAGGCCAACCTGTAGCTAGGAGAAAGGCAAAGAAGTGGTGCTGCTCCCTCACCCCGCTCCCCTGAAAACAAAGCCTCAGGGCTTCACATGAAACCCTGAAGCTCTTCATGCTCCAACAGAATTTCTGCACTCAGGTGTTCTTTGCTCTTTGCAGCAGCAATTGTGTGAACTGCACTTTTGCCAGCTGACAAACCGCGAGTGGTGAGATGAAGATCCTGCGATGAACCCACAAGACACAGCCTGCAGCACACTCTCCTGTCCTCAACGCCTGCACAAGCAGCTTCAGCTCGTGCAAGCCCTCACCAAATGCCGGCAGGTTGCTCAGCAGCATCAGTCTGCAGATGTTACGGCCTGTGAGGGGTGAAACTGCTCCAGCAAGCAGAGTGCAGTTCCCTCGGAGACCTTCACCAGCAAGTGGGAAAGGCACACACAATATCCCTTTTGGGATCTTCACTGAGAATATGGCTTGGCCTTTACAACCCTTACCCAAGGCTGTAAACAGACAAAACACAAGCTGGAAGTTTGTTTCACTGGGCCCCAGAACACAAAAATGAAGATGCCAGCTATATCCTTTTCCTCTAGCACAGAGGAGAAAAGTAGGTTGTTCAGATGAAATTCTGAGATTTTATATGAACAGGCTGTGGAAAAACTACTACAGCAGAGACTGCTGAAACAGCAGCAGAATACTAACCACAGGCAAGAACACTTTTAGCAGAAATCACAGCTCCTTCTAAATACAGTGGGTCAGAAATCACTCTGCCTGGAGCAAGTCAGGCATATTTTTTAAAAAATTTACATTCCAGAAAAGAATAGAGTTTCTCTCTAGAAGGTAATTGCACTGAACTACAGAATTCAGCAGATGTGGCAGCACAAAGGGACAACAGCTGTCAATACAGAGGTTGAGAAGACCTCAAAAAACAGCTGGAGAGCACTCAAAGGAGGCACCCACCAGCACTAGACAGCTAGTTCTCCATGCCTTCCCATGTAGGAGCCCTGGCATTGGAGGCCAAACTTGCTATTTCCAACTCATATCACCAGGTATGGCAGGAACACGGCAACCCAAGCAACTGCCTGCTCAGCTTCAGGCAGGAGCTGAGAGTAACCCTGTGCACCTCACACCAGGACTGGAAACTCAGTGAGACTGAAGCCTGTTCACACACCTTCAAAAGCCATGGCCACCAGAAGCAGACAAGGATCAAGGAATACAGTCAAGCAGCAGCCAGTCAGACCCCAAACTGAGGGAGGACATCACCAATAGATCTACTTTGACTGTCATTCACTCATTTTTGTCTCCATCCTAACTCTGCTGATACCAAAACTGCACATGCTTCCCACTGCTCCCATCAAACCCTGCCTTCTTTTACACTGACTTTCACTGCATTTCAATCATCACTCCCCAGTTACTCCTTCCAAACCAAGGGCTCATTTCTCTTCAAGTGAAAAAAAGAATCTTTCCAATTGCTGCTCTAGAGCTTTGACAAAAACTCTGGATGGATCACACTTCACAGCCTGGAATGATAGCCATCCACAAAGCTCCCAAACACTGTTCCAAGCCAAAGAGAGATACACTCTGCCCCAATACCAATTTCCTCAATACTGCCTCTCTGGTCCTTTCCAATCTTTCTTTTTTGTCACGATCCCAACATGCACAAGCCTCCCTCCCACCCCCTTAACATCATTCCTCTCACAACAGCAAACAAGCATATCTCAACTTTCCCCCCAAAATCCTCCTCATATGAGCTTCCAGGCCCTCCACCTCCTCAGCCCACCCCACCACTTCCTAGACAGAGAGCCTTCCTGCTTCACACTGCCCACCAGCAGGACTCAGAATTTTCTAGGCTTCCCAAGGTGCATCAAAAAGAAGCCCAGCCCCACTTCAGCTGTGTTTATTGATTTCATCACTTCCCTCCGGTTGCTCAGCTTTTTGGCTACAGAACTTCAGACAGTTCTCAGGGTTTCTTTTACCTCTTTCACAGCACACAGAGTTTGTATGACAACCGAAACCAAACCTCACTCTAAAGGCACACTGACTCCATTCATCCCCTTAGAGATAATCTCAATGAAAACACTCTTGTGAGAGCTTCCTTCCCGTGACTGTAAATCACTGCTATTCATGTCTAGGAAATCAAGACAATTACCTGTCACCATTGACTCTGACATTCTCCCTGGGCTAACACACTTTAGCTAATAATACAGGCTACTCTTACTAGCACATGTCTGTGCAGCTCAACAAAAAAAAACTTCTGGCAGAAATCTGTGCTTTCAACATATTTCTGTCATATGCTATTTGTGATTCACATAAGAACTAGTACCTAAGTACAAACCATAGTATCTGCCACCGTTCCTTGAACCTTACCCACCTGCTTTTGTTACCAAAGTAAATGAAAGCACAATATTAATCTTCAAAGAAATTGTACCCCTATATGACACAGCTGGTTTCCTGGGTGCCAGGAACTCTGCAGGATACTGCACTGAAACAAAGTCTTCAGCAAAAGTCTTCAAGTTAAAAAAGAAAAAAAAAAAAAAAAAAAAAAAAGAAGAAGAAAAAAAAAAATCAGACCTCTCAAAAATATTCTCTCTTATTAAAAGAATAAGCCAGTGAACAGTTATTCAGGTCAACATATTCCAGATCCATCTTAGCATTTTAGGTGGATAAAGAAGGTGCAGAATGTACCATATGGCACTAAACACACACACCTGAACAGATCTGCTTCAGTAACAAAAAGCTGGCAGAGGAAAACTTTGAGTGTCACTCAGACAGTTTTCCAGAATAAATATAGACTGTTAACTCATTACTTACAATACTGGGGTTTTCTACTATATTTTTTACTTCAGAAAATCTGAATTCATAATCCAGGATCAGCAGGACCCTGTGCAAGGTAGCTCATATTTGCATATCCCTTTCAGGTGTATGGGCTAGGTCCTGTGTAAAAAGGGATTTCTTCTGCTTCTTTCAGGTTTACACAATACTCCTGACAAGTATTATTATTAAGAAGTAGCAGGCAGAACTGCTGTAGCTTCCTTTCGAGGAAAGCAAAACCATTTCAGAGACATTTGATCCCATGAGTTCTGAGGAACAGCAGAAATCTGATGCATTTGCTTTGTGGCTGAAGTAGACATTGTGAGAAACTACACAACTTATCCCAGTCACAAAGCATGCCCAAGACAGAACAAAGGGCCAACACGGGGCTCCTGAAAGACAGCTAAGTATTTTCACTGTCAGAATACACCTAAAGGTTTGTACCTGTAGAACTCCTGTGCTCATGAAAAAGGCTGGAGATTTAAAAGCAGCACTCAGATAGAATTTTATCTTTATATTATCTAAGCTATCAAACCTTAGAGTCGCAGGTCCCCTTGAGGCAGATCCTGCAATAATGCTATTCTGTCTGGTGAATTTTTACTGGAAACTTCAGGTTTAACCTACATTTTTCACCAGAAACATGAAGCAAATACAAACATCATAGAGGACTCCTTGTCTATAGCAACTTGCACCTGTGTACATTTTTGTACTCAAATCTAAACAAGTCTGAGATCTAAGACTGGAAAATAGATTTTAAAAATATCTGTGTCAAGTAAATTCACTAAGATAGCCTATAGACACAAGTAGTCAATTGACAGGTTCCTTTAACTACTGAGTGGCACAGTGGTACCTTTATGTCGGAAACCTTTTAAATTTTCTCCTGATGAGGCAGAAAGGAAAAGTCACAGTATTTTGAATGTACTTGCCATAGTTGCTCAACCTATAAAGCATCCTTTCTCTCCAGCCCTCTGCAAGCAGGAACACCTTGCATGACTAGCCTTACAAAAACAAAGAGGTGACAACAAAACCATGAGAGACACTGAGAAGACTGAGATTTTCATTTCTGAACAATAAAAGTGTCATAGTGCTCCACTGAACAAAGACATAAGAAATGTCTTAAATTACCTTAAAGTCTGAGTCATAAGCAAGGACTCTGTACCAAAGAAAGCCAGGAAGGCAGAACTAAGAACATCTTTAAGGTTAGAATGCCCTCTTTGGGTATAAAGATATATTTGCAGCAACAGTAAATTTCATCAAGTACAGTGCTATTTTAGGCTATAGGAAGGAAAGCAAATCAAAGAATGCAAGTGTGCTACTCCAAGATGTTAGAAATTACTCTAATTACCCTCTACTAGTAGCAATGCTCTGAAGATGCCACATAACGATAGTGAGGATGACAGCAATCCATGCACAGCACTGCAGAGGGGCAGGACAAGAAAGAGAGGGGCATAACTAAAAACAGGAAAGCTTCCAACTGGATACAAAGAAAATCTTTTTCACCCTGAGGGCAGCCAAGCAGTGAAGCTGGCTACCCAAAGAGGCTGTAATATCCTTGGAGGTTTTCAAGGCCCAACAAGATAAAAGCTCTGAGCAACATGACACAAGCCCAGAGTCAGCCCTACTTGGAGCAGGGAATTGGACCAGAGATCATCTGAGGTTCCCTTGAATCCAAACTACCCTAACCTACCTCTAAGATTTAAATATGTCTCAGGATTTGCAGCATTCCACTAGTTAACTAGACCCACAACAAAAGTTCAAGAGTTTCATCTGTGGAAATGCATCCAACATTGCAAGAAAGCAACTTCTCCGATTTATAGCTCCATAAAGGAGTCACTAGAAATTAGCAAACAATAGTTCCATCACATCCTGGAAGCTGAAAACAGCTCACTTTCTATAAATAAAATTCAGAATAACGTTCAATACTAGAAATAAATAAGTTCTCAAACAGCATTTGAGCATCCATCATTCACACAAAGACAAAGAAATTACAAGCTTCTGTGATGGTCAGGGCCTTCAGCAAGCCAGATACAGTAAAGCATAACAACACAGGAACTCCAACTGTTCCACAGCAGCAGGCCTTTAGTAGTTAGCTGGAGATTAAATGATGCTCATGAGCATCACTTAAATGTCACTTTGATCTATTGCAGTTATTTCACAAAATCTTTATTACTGAGGCTTTTTATTGGCTGTACAAACATTGGCAAGCATTTATCTTTGCTATATTAAAAATTATTTTGATACCTATTCCTAGGGCTGCTTGCCAACTGGAAGACAAGATGGAGCCATCTGTGAGACTACACTTCTCTGAAGACACTTTCAAAAACATAATCCCTTAAATGGTGCCAAGGGCATTACACACAAAAAACCCTAACATCACATCTGAGCAGCTGCAGCAAAGTCTGCCTCTCTCACAAAATTCCCAGCAAAGGAAGGAGGAAGACCGCTTCTACCCAGGGAATACTGCCTCTACCCTATTCAATCCATGAAGTCTGATTATGACATGAGCATGTGGCAGAGTCATGCCTGAATACTCTGCCACATCCAGCAGCCAAAACTGTGCCAGAGATCTGTATGTTATCTATAACTGAATAAAGTTGCAAACACAGCTATTTCTGTATCTTCTCTTTCTTGGTTTGGTAGAAATTTGAGGGAGTTTTAGAGTTGGTCTCTTTCTTCTTCCACTACTTAGCAATGTTGGCCCTCAAAATACATACACAGGCTGCTACCCTGAATTCCTTATATCATCTGCACTCTCCACCTGGCTGATTTTCATTATTATTACTACTGGTATTATTCCCTACTTGCCCCCTGCCTTGTAATCCTCCTTTTAAAAGCTCCTCTTGTATTTTATATCATGATTTCCAAGCCATTAGAGATCACCTTCAGCCAACTAACATCTAGAACAATTACTCCTGAGACCTGCAGGAAAGACAGCAACCCCATGTACTTCTCATGGCTTGCACTGAAGAGTCATACTGGCCTCTTAGCATTGAAGGCACGGCCAATCTAAACTTGCAAGGGTCAAACTTAATGCCTGGGCTTCCAACTTTATGCCTAGGCAAAGCACGTGGAGTTTCACTAGGGCATGGCAGCACACGAAGCAGTAACACAAGAAGTGCAGGTACATCCAGATCCAGGAGAAAAGTCTGGATTCTCATCAAGAAGTTGAGTGCCACACCAAACTCACCAGAAACACAGCAAAAGAGTTGCTACACACCACGCTCACTACCTGTAACAAAGATAAATTATTTTAAAATTATATTAAATCAATTCAGAAAGTGAATGGCATGAATATATACTACTAACCCAAGATGTTTAGCTGTTAGCCTACTTAACCCAAAGATGGAAAATCTTACTAACTGCACTAAAAAAGAGTAACAAAAGGCCTTGAAGTACTACAGGGCAAGCCAGTGGGTTTCACAAAGGGCAATCAGAAGTCTCATGGATTATTCTTCTCCAAATAGCGATGCTGGTTTTTACCTTCCAGCCCTATCTCACACAGGAAAAGATGGTAACAAATCTACTCCTGAAAATCTACATCATAACTGTACCCAAGGTGGGCAGAAAGCATCTCCTTGGCTAACATGAAATGGATCCTAACTTGACCCTGGAACAGATAATCCCATTGAAAATTCTGTCATTGCCAAAAGCTGACACCATAGTAGACAAATTCTCAATCAGCTGGAAGAACAAATACCCTACTGCTAATGCTCACTGCATACAAAAAAAAAAAAAAAAAAAAAAGGAAGAGAAAGCTGATCTTTTCTTAACTTGCAGCATCTTGAGACCCTTGGCAAAAATGGATTTTCCCCCAATAATCATTCTCACAGGAAGCAGACATCCAGTTCTGAGGGACTGCTCAGAGGAAACCATTAACTGGAGCAGCTCTTCTCTCACAGCCAAGTCTGTACAAGTCCCCAGCAGACCACAAGCGTGGGAACACTACAGCAGCTCTCACCATGACTGTGTTCAGGCTCCCCAGGGGAGAGGGAAACACAATATTTGTTGATTATTAACTACTTTGGGAGCAAAACCACACAGAGGAGCAGTTGCTCTGGTTCTGCACCCCAGGCAACAGTAATCAGACCCTTCTTACACAATTTCAGTGAGGGTCTCCTCAAGATTTCCACTGCTCTGAGCAAATTAAAATGTCCTGCTCTCCCAAACAAGGATTCTGGCAGGACAGGAGCAAAGTTCCAGCATGGTGCCCAGCTAAAACAGTGCAGTCCCATTGCAGTGGCAGCACAGCCTGAGACCATATAAGGTATCCAAGAGCACCTCATGCCCCTGAGACCCCACGTCACTGCTGAAGCACAGATATCAGCACCCTATCCACATCACTCCCACCACAGACACAGCAACCAAAAAGATGGTAACAGCAAGGAAATCCTACTACAGCACTGTAAAACATCACCAAACTCAGCAGCTGTGTGTCACCCCCTCCTGAGATTGGTGTGCCTGTGGCTCCTCAGGGGCAGAGCTGGAATGCAACAGAGCCACAGCTCAGCCTGAGCTATTACTGCAGATACTGACAGGTTAATGCACTATTCATTAAATGGAAAAGCCAAGCCCCAGCAGACAGCTGTGCTGCCCATTTCCCTCCATCACCGGGATCTCCACGGGCCATTAGCAACAGGAAGCACCTGAAACTTAGACCAGCACAATGAAATTCAAGCTATTCCTGCCTCAGTAACCATCCTCGTCCAAAATCCTAACAGAGAATGGAAAGCTCTTGTCCCCAATGCCATGCTCTCTAACAACAGGAGGAAATTAAGTTCATATGATCAGCCTAGCTCTTGCAACAAAAAGTCAGATATTTTATGGAGCTGAGGCTACCTCAATTTACCACCCTGAAAAGTCTCAGGGATGTTCCTTCCTTTGAACCTCGTGGTGTTTCCCTGAAGTAGAACATTTACGGGTGGAGGAAGGTGAACAACCAACCACAAGAATTACATAGCCATAACATAAACAAAAAGCCTGGCTATAAGCATTTGGCCTTGGGTCTCCCCCAGCACCACTCCAAGTGCCTGCATATCTGCATTAATGATAACCCATAAGACTAAGCTGGTATGTCAGCTGGAAGAATGCTTAACCATAACAGAAACAAAATACTTTAAGTATCCCACTAAAACACAAGAAAGCAGTTTACTATCAGGAAAAAAACTATTCTTCCCCTTCCCATGCTCTCTGGAGAGTTGATGGCTTCCCAAAAACAAAACAAAAAGATGTTAAAAATGGTTTCCTTTACTGCTTAAAGCATATTTTTCAGACTAGTCTGATGATTTTCACCATTATCAAACTGGTGATTTAAACTCAGATTGCTGTCAGATAGATGAGCTGAGCTAGGGACTGTGGGGCTCACCCCATCAATCAATAAAGTTGTGAAGCCATTGATAAACTTCATTATCTACAGACACATTCAAAATATGGCTATCATCTGATTCTAATTTTCCATTAGTATTATTATTCACCATTACACAAGGTCTTGAAAAGCTAAGCAAATGATACATGCCTCACCTCATGCAGATCTGGAGACTTTCAAAACAATTCAGAAAATCTAATGGTATTAACTCCCAGTTGCTGTCTCTCTCAGATATCAACCCTTTCATTTTATTTAGTTTTACAATACTCACTATAGCCTCTTGACTTCTCACTCCACAGGTTGCCTCAGAGTCTCCCTACCATGAGATTTTCCTCTCTAACAGTTTCCTGCCCCACTGACCTCTCAGCCCAGCAAAGGAAAACTTTCAACAAGAGCACATTAAACCCCTCCAAACAACAAACAGCCATTGCAGAGAACAGAGAAAGGTCACATGACACATCCATTCTGCTCTTAATTTCAAGGAGCCACTTTTCCCACACAGCTCTTTCCCAAGGAGATTTTATAATCTAAGCATACATACAGTGTGTTTAACAAATTTCTGTTCAACTGTAGTTCTGACTTGCTTGCTCTTTCATTCAGTCCATAAACACAGGTAGTGCACACAACTTTAAAGGAGCTAGCTAAGCAGTACTAAGAAAACATATTTTCCACTCTCCATCTCTTATTCTGAGTACACAGCTGTTTATGTAGTAAATATTTACTACTCAAGGAAAAATCTCATTTAGTTGGAGTTTTTTACACTTGTCAGTGTTATGAATAAACAGAGTGACAGAGGGCAAAAAGAGCAGAGTAACAAGACAATTTACCCTGACACCAGGGTGACACAAGTAAGACACCTATTTGTAAGGCAGCAAAACAGGAAGGGAGGAGGGGGTGAGAAAAATCAGAAAGTGCCATCGATCATACTCATTAGACAGCTGGGTCCCAATTAGAAATATATCACACAGAGATAATAGGAGGTGTTCTGGAAGGAAGCTTGGCTGTGAGATGAAGGAGGGTGTGAAACACAGCAAGCAGCATTTTACAGTACATACAAAGGGGAGGCAGAATCCAGATTCTGTTAGTCCCAAAGGAATCACACCAAACAAAGAAACCCTACTTGAGGCAAGCACATGATCTCACCCCTCTGCCTGCAGACTTCAGATTACTCATTAAGCCACTTCACATTCTCAGCATCAATAAATAGGGAAGTAACTCCATGTCAATAGCTAATTCAATTTCCGTGCAGAAAACTCATGTTTAGCAAACAAAGTATGTCCATAGTGGATCTTAGCTTCCACAACATCAGTAGCTTGCAGGCTTGATAAAGAAATATTTCTCCCTGAAAGCATTGTTCAGGTGAGCTCTTAATGGAATCCACACCTATATGCTAAAGGAGAAGAGAAAAAAAATTACATGGTTAAGTAGTTAATACTACACAGAATTAAGGAAATGCCTTCAAATAAGGACACTAACATGCTTAAAATAGGAACAGCAGCCTTTGTTCAAAGCCAGAGGGCCAAGTTTTTCCTCGTGTGACTGCTGGGTTACAAAGGGCGCTTTCATTCCGAATACATAAGGGGTTTGCAGCAGTTTTCCTTCAAAAATATTGAATAGTATTACAACATACCCTGGGTTCAATCCTAATCTAAGTGACGTGGCATGAAAGGGCTGCTCTCTGTAAAAGACACAAGATGCTAAGGATGAACCTGGAAGTCACTATGGCAACTCCACAGATCCCTTCCCCATCACCTTGGAGGCCGATACTCCAAAGGAGCTATGAAAACCCCTTTCCACAGGAATCACTAATATGCAGCGTGGCCAAAACCAGAAAAGATCACAGCCTGTCTCTGCTCAGTTAGAACGAGGGGTTCGCTCAAGGAAACACAATGCTGAAATGGGAAAAGGAAAAATCATAACTCCCGAGGAGCACTCGTGAGGCGACACACACGCGAGTAAATCGCACTTGAAAGGTCAGCTGGTTCAGTAGCTGTCAAAGGCCCAAGCGATGGCGAGCAAAAAAAGCCTAACCAAGTGTGCCTAATTTGTGAACAAAGTCAGAATTAACCTTTGGGGTTTTCGCTTTTGTCAGTACAAAACATTGTTTGCAGTGCTTTCTGTCCTCCTGTTCATCACAATTAATTTATCCTGGTGCTAAAAGATCCTCTTTTCTTACATGGACCATACACTACAATTTCACCAGAAGCAGATTAGGCTCAAAGTTTTGACTTCACTTTACTGAAGAGAGCAAAGGATGATTTATCTAAATTTAAAGAGGGAGGAAGCCAGTGGCAATACAATACTTTCCTCTGACTGTTTTTTAGAGTGCTGCTGCACTGTAACCATCAGTGACATGTATGAGAATGTGCCATTTTCTGCACCCAATCTCAAAGACAGCTATAAAGAAAATTGATAACTCTGATAGTATCGAACACTGGGAAGAAAAAAAGACATATTGGATATGGTCCTAATCTCAAATATACGAAACACTTGGCATAAGCATTTCGTGGTTCTTGTACATTCCTTCAACTTGCCATAATCCCAAATTTTAAGTAACCACAAATCCCTAAACTCAGCTTTTTTTTTTTTTCTTTTAAATCAAATATTTATTTTAAACACCCCTACTTTGCAGTTTCATAAGGGCCTATAAGCCCTATGGATAGTAAAAAATGTACTGTAGCTTCAACTGGAAAACCACTGTCAGTTCCTTCCCAGAATGAACCACGACAATTTCAACTTCAGCAATGAGATAGGGGAATACCTATACAACATCATTAAAGGGACTTCAGTATTTAAAGACCAAGAAAAGTTTTAATAAGTAGAACTTCTCCCATTTTCAGGAGTTACTGTAAGGCAAATAGCAAATTAGCAAGTAAATGAACCAATAGGAAAGGAAAAAACAAGAGATAATACATCCCAGCGGACTTCATCCATTTCTTCGAAAACCATCATTATTTTTAATTTGCAGCAGCACTTGCTGCTATACCTTTTGCAGCATATTTTGTGAAAGCCTTTATTATAAAAGCACTTCACTGCAGAACACTTCAATTGCTATTTAAAAGCATAGCAAGAAGTTACTCAAGTACTTGCACACTAAAATTAATGTGGATTACCAAAACAGGAATGAGCTGTTTTCTATTAAACTGTTGGCAAAGACGACTGAAGTGTTTGCAGAAAGTCTTGGTGGACTCATAGAGCTGGGAGAACCACGTATCCCAAACAACCCAAAAGACAGCAGACACACCTAGAGAGAAATACACCTTTCTTTCCCAGTTGTGCTGGGAAAGGTGGTTTTTTTCCCAGAATTTCCCCATGGTTTCAGCCTTTTGCCAGCACCACTCTTGATAAGGAGGGTAGCCCTAGCTCGGACCAGCTGATTGCTGCTGCTCTGAGAGAAAAGGAGAGCAGTTCATCCACATTAGAGGTCATGGTCTTATAAAATTCATTTATTTATAAAAGCATATACACAGAGTGTCCACTAAGAAGGAAATTTTCTTCCTTAAGCCAGGACAGGAGACATAATGCGGGTGACTTTTCTAAGAGCACCATTACTTCCCTCTTTGCAGCCAGTTACTAAAATAAATAAACAAATAAACCATACCAAACAAACCATTGATATCTCTGTACCACTCTAACTGCGCTCACACGGGCTGAAGTGAAAGCATCTTATTTTATGAAATAAAAAATGATATCTACATTATCGCAAAGTTGCAAGACCCCTTCTTAGACTGCATTAACAGCGAAATAAATGCCAACATCACCAGGGGCTTAAGATATTAAATAAATAAATAAATAGATACATAAATAAAGACTAAAAAAATCCTAAAACTTTCAGACTGTGAAATAAATGAAAGATACGGGTTTTATTAAAAAAAAAAAAAAAAAAAAAAAAAAGAAGCCAGCGCAACTATATTTTCCCCACTTTAAACGCGACTCGCAAGAGCTGCCGCCGCTCCCAGCCCCAGGGCAGCACGCACCCGAGCCCTCTGCCCGCCCCAGCGCGGAGGAGCGCCGCCGGCCCCGGCCCCGGCCGGGGTGCCCCACGCCCGGTGCGTGTCCAGGGGCTCCCGCGGCGCCCTCCGGCCGGACAGCCCCCTCAGCCTGGCCTCCTCCCGCAGCCCCGCGCTCCCCC
>VZUI01056974.1:0-19987 GCA_013401135.1 Cettia cetti | reverse complement strand
CTCCTCCCTCAGCCCCTGGGATGGGGTTATCCCCATGGAATGTTCTGGAACCTCCTCCCTCAGCCCCTGGGATGGGGCTATCCCCATGGAATGTTCTGGAACCTCCTCCCTCAGCCCCTGGGATGGGGTTATCCCCATGGAATGTTCTGGAACCTCCTCCCTCAGCCCCTGGGATGGGGTTATCCCCATGGGAATGTTCTGGAACCTCCTCCCTCAGCCCCTGGGATGGGGCTATCCCCCGGGAACTGTGTGATCCCAAAGTGCTGGAGCTTTGGGGAGGGATGCCAGGTTCCCTGCAGCTTTCCTGCTGCCTCCCACCCAGCAGCAAGGTGCAAGGCTGAGCTGCAGAGATGGAGGAGCAGCCGAGATCTGCCCCAGCTGTTCCCTTTTCCAAAGGCAAACCCAGGCTGGCTGGAGAGGTGGGATGATCCGTGCAGGGAAGGAAGAAAGGAGCCTTTCAGCAGAGCCCTCCCGCCGGGAAGGTGGGGGAGAGGGAGGCGGGGGCTCCGCGGGGATTCCAGCTCCAGGCGCTTTCCTAAGGCTGTCAGGTTGATTTCCTGCCGCTCCCCGCACGGACACCTGCGCTCCGTTCCCCACACGTCGTTAGATTTCCCCGACTTGTGGTGTCCATCATCACCCGCGGGCAATCAGAGCGGGGCTGTGATAAACGATCCGCAGGCAGTTTATTATACACACTAAATCCTCTTCGCTCCGTGCTCACAGGGTGGCCTTCATACATTTTGTTCCTCTCCCGCTTGGATTTGGGTCTTGGATCTGTTGGACACCTCCTGGCCAATGTGGGGTGGGTGCTGCTCACCGTGCTCTGCTCCGAGCACAAATATTTCCTGTTGTTTCTCTGGTGAGAATTCAGTAAATCTGGAATTTTTGTGTTCCTAGGAAACCTGGCCACGGCAGGAATGTCACCCAGAGAAAGCAGGGAGTGCTTTGTGCCAGCCCAAATCTCCCAGTGGAAGGAGGCTGGAGATGTGGCAGCAGCTGGAGGATGGAGATGCTGAGATCAGGGAAAGCCAGAACAACTCGCTCCCGTTGGAAT
Organism: Cettia cetti; assembly: GCA_013401135.1. Taxonomy (NCBI): domain Eukaryota; kingdom Metazoa; phylum Chordata; class Aves; order Passeriformes; family Sylviidae; genus Cettia; species Cettia cetti. The sequence continues at coordinate 18,933 of VZUI01056974.1, read as the reverse complement.
GGACCATGCAGAGACCACCATAACTGTGGGGGTTTTAAACAGAGATAATTCCTAAGTCTAAAAAATTAAAACCCTGGTGTGGGGCTGGCCCGAAAGGCAGCACAGGGACATCCATCTGTGTCCCCACAGCTGCCCTCTCCTCTGAGAGTCTTTCCTGCTTTGACGTGTTGTCCCAAACACCTCCCGGAGGCGGCTGCAGCAGCAAGGGAGTATTTCTAATGGAGAAGGTGGAATTAAGTGCTGGTAACACAGAGCAGAGGGCACAACTCCCAGAAAAAGGCTCTCCTTCCTCCAACTGCACCCTCCAGCCCCACCAGAGCAGGTTTCCAGCAGCCCACTGGAGCAAATTCCACAAACTTCTCCCTCTTTGTCAGGAAGTGGGAAAGGTTTTTCCACAGCGCTGCTGCCACTCGGGCATTTGGAGATGCTGTTCCCGATTTTCCCTCTCTGGTATCAGGCTCTGGGTTCCAGGATGCTCCAGAACAAAGCCTGTGAGAAGGTGCCTGGTCATGATCTCTTGCCTGGGGCAGTCAGTGGTTTTATGGAAGAGGAGGGTGGAGGAGGACAAGGAATGCAGGAGGTTGTGGGAAGGCAGAGAAGGGAATCTGAAGAGGGTGGGGATGGGATGCCAGGGAGGATTTTGGACAAGCACAGAGGGCTCCAGTGGCTGCAGCTCGTGTGTAGACGTGGAAATGGTTTGGCAAATGATGGGAGGTGGAAAAACAAGCAGGGAGCTCGCTGAGGAGGCTGAGGAGGAAGGAGGAACCTCAGAGGAATGGCACCGACTGCTGGGCTAAAGGGCAGCTCTTCCCTCCCCAAAAATATTGTTTCTGTCCAGCTCCTGGGGGAGGAGAGTTGGCCTGGAGCTCCAGCAGTAACTTTGAGTAACTCCTCAGGAAACAGCTTATTTAGATAGCACTGCCCATTCTCCAAAGGAGGGGAGAGAAGGACATATTGCCTGTTACTAATGAATGGCTTTTCCACAACTAATGATGTTTCCAGGGATGGATGCTCCGAGGTCTCCGGGTATCTCCACTAACAGGATGGATTTTGGCACCAGCAAAGCCGAGCTTTTCCACACACAGGCTCTGATAGGAGAGAGTTAAATCCCCTCTCTGCTCCTAATGGAAAATTAAGGCAGGCATGACGCATCTGCTTAGAAGCCTTTTTCCTTATCTCCAGGATCAAAAAGAGTTCCAGGGCTCCAAGAGCAGAAACTGAGAGCAGTTCATTCCCTGCCAGAGTGTGCAGACTGGAGGAGTTCAGGTTGGACACGAGTTAAGGGTTGGAGTCTCACTGCAATAAAGAGATTGTTTCACTGCCTGCAGGAGGAACAGCTTTGGATCTTGATTTCTCTGGTAGAGCTTGCAGTAAATAAAAGCTTCAAGCAGAGCCCTTTAAAGCTGTTTCAATTTCCAGGCTCTGGTCTTTCTAAAATTAACTCTTAGATAATTCAGTGTACACAAATGCCCCTTGGCTGAGGAGGAGAAGGATTCACATCATCAGATGTTCATCACAAACTGCTGGGTCAAGGATCTCCCAGGAACAGGTCTGTGGATTTGCCACCCAACCTGGAAAAGGCTTCAGCACAGAATTCCCAGAGGCAATGAAGATTCTATATTTAAAGAATTCTGTCAAATCGTGGTACCCAGATCCTGCTCAAGTTTTGCACCAGAACTGGTGCTCAGCCTTGTTCTCAGGTTCCTTTCAAGCCTCAGTCCACAAACCCAAACTGCTGGGAACTCCTTCCACCTCAGCAGAGCTTTAGGTGTGACCTGAAAACCACAAACCCCAAACCCTGAAGGACCCAGAGAGCTCTGGGCAAGGCTTCTCCTCCTTTTACAAAGCGCAGCCCCTGTGAAAGAAAGCAAACAAAACTTAATCACTGCTGCCTTGAGGCAGTCAACCCCAGATCCCAAGGCAGAGCAGGTCCCTCACTCCAAATTGTTGGCTCTGGGAATTTTTATCTCGGTGGGGTTTGGCTGCATCTGGTTGAGCAAGTTTTTCTAACGTCATTCCTCATCAAGGTAGCTCCCAGTTACAAAATTCAGCATATTCCAGGTCAAGGTTAAGAGGGAAAGGGAAATTGCAGAGGGGAGGTACTCCTGCTGCTCTTCCAGGTGGCAGGGCCTGGGAGAGAGGGGCTTGCTGAGAAATTAAAGGAGTTCTTGTGATTCAGAGGAGCTGTGACAAGGAAAGGGGAAAGCAGGGTTTGTGACAGTGTTAACAGATGACAGCAATGTGCAGCTGCCTGGAAACAGAGCCAATGTCAGCTTTAAACCCATCCATGGCAAATTGATTTCAAATCATCAGCCCTGTGCTCCAGCAAAGGCTGTTTTTTTCCAGCAGAAACAGTCTGTGCATTTGGAAATCACCTCAGCCAAGCCTGGAAAATATCCTGCTAGGCAGGACCTGTCTCCCAGCAGAGTCCAAGCTCACACAGATTCTGTGCTGGGCAGGTTGGGAGCAAGCCTGATGTTAATTAATAGTAATTTGCCCAGAGAAGCTGAGTGTGCCCCATCCCTGGAAGTGTCCAAGGCCAGGCTGGATGAGACTTGGAGCACCCTGGGATAGTGGGAGGATGAGCTTTAAGGTCCCTTCCAACCCAAACCATTCCTGTGATTCTCACTCAGAGCACATCCACGGTCTGCAGCATCGTCCTCTCCCAGCTCAGGAGACCCAGGTGGAAAAGCTGAGTTTGCAGCCCTCAGCTGCTCTGAATTTCACACCTGCACACAAAAATGAGCCCCCAGTTCCTTTTGCTGCCTGGAACAGCTCGGATTTTTAAGGGGAAAAAGAAGCCCAAAAGGAAAACTCCTCCCCAAAATCTCACAGGTACCCCGAGGGTTTGCAGCACACGCAGCAAACACAGCCAGAACCTCATGGAAACCCCATCCCAGATCAATCAAACCCTCCCACAAGCAGCCAAGGAAGACATTAAATCTTCAGGCTGCTGGGGAATTGCCAGAAGCCAGGAATGCCAGCACCAGCTCTCAAGAATAATTGACAACGACAGCAAAATTTGATGCTATCCTTGCAAATTGTCCCTGTCAGCCCTGCCGGGATTTAGGGATCACTGAAGCACAGAGGACAAGCTCCCTCTGCCATGGATGCTCCACAACAGAAGGGACACAGCTTTTCCATCTCCATCCATCCTGACACAGGGGTCTTTCATATGGCAGGGCTGAACTGGGACAGAAAAAATGGACCATAGGAATAATCTGGATACATTGACAGGTAAAATGATGTTCTGGGGAGGAATCCAAACCTTCTGCATTTCCTCCTTCCCTTGGATTATAGTTCTACAGTTTGCAGCCAGGGGTTTGTAACTGCAGTAAATGCAGACCCAGCTGCTGGAAAATTTGAAATCCAAACCACTCTGGTGGAAAACATTCCTTGTTTGGAAAAATCCCTGAGAAGCCCAAGCCCTCACCTGCATGGGCTGTGAACCTCACAGGACCCTCCTGTGCTCCTGAAAGACCCCAAAATTCTTCCTGCTTCAAAGAACTTCCGCTGATGGGAAATTCAGCTTCTGTCAGAGCAACAGCACCAAACAACGGAATTCAGAGAGGTGAAGGGAAGAAAAGGGAATTTTAGGAGCAGAGAGGCCAGGCAGGAGGGTGGATTCAGTTAGGAGAGAAGCCTGGCACAGCTGCCACCTCTGTCCTCAGCCCTGGGGTTGGGCACCCACCTCTTCACCTGGCCCCACCTTCCACAGGCTCCAGGATCCCAGCAGGGAAGAGGGAGGAGATGCCCAGCACTCCCTCCCTCACAGAGCAGTGGGAAAAGCTTCAGAGAGCCCCTCAGAGGTGCTTGGGAGATAAATTTCAAACCCTGGCCTTGGTCTCTTGCCTCCTCAGTTGCCTGGGCCAAGGCAGTTGATAAATTTGGGATGTTCAGGCTCTCTGACCTCACACAGCCAAGGCACATCGCTGCTCCTCCCACGTCATCTCCCCCAGTGCCCCCTGCTTTTCTCTCCCACAACCCTGAGAATGCCTTTCCTTGTTTTCCAGCGCCTGCTCATTGTTCCTGGCAGGATGGGCAGAGCACGGGGCGCACAATGCGGTGCCCTCTGCTCAGGATGTTCACTGGTCATCCCAGGGCAGGAAAATGCTTACAGAGGGGCTTCCTCAGCCAGCTGCCTCCTCACCTTCCCTCCCCCTTCCCACCAGATCCTCAGCATGATCCTGGTGGTCTGATCACCCTGGAGCTGGTGACCAAGGAACTCCTGCAGGTGCCCAAAGCTTTCCTCATCCACGGAAGATCCGGTGAATATTCAAAGCCCACCACAGGTGAATGCAACTCTCTCCTCAAACCAGCCTCCCACCCCGGGCTGGAGGAGTAACCCAGGGGTTGTGTCCATTGTGTCCTCCCCATCTGACGACAGCAACCTCCAGCCTGGCCAGCGTCACTGCTGCAGTAAAGGAGCCCTGCAATCCTTTCATCCCCTGCCAGCCTTTGTCTTTGGCACACACCAAACTCCTGGGCATCCTGAGCGTGGGGCCAGGGCTGGTCTCCATCTGCTCAGCAGCCAGCGGAACAAAGGCTCCTCTGGGTGTGCAGCCCACGCTGAGCTCTGCAAATGACATTAATTAGTCTATAATTAGTGCTCAGCCCCTCGGGGTTCAGGACGGCGCGCCCACGTCAGCGCCGTGTCGTGGACATCCTCCCTGGGGGCTTGTACAGCACGAGGAATTCACCCTGACATCACTGCTCCTCGTAAATCCCAGAGCTGAGGCGGCTTTTTCCAGCTCTCAGGCTTGAGTTCACTTCCTGAAAGGGCTGGGGGTAAATCAGGAGTTGGGGTCTGCGTGGCAATCCCACACTTTTCAGGTTTCTACACACCCTGAAAAGTTCAGGGGAAAATACAGGCTGGGTTTTCTTGGGACAATAAGATTTGCTTCAGAGCTAAAAAACTCATCAGTAATTATCTCTCATGTCAGAATCTGAGCTTTCTCCAGCCACTTTATTTATTTTCTTTCAAAATAAATACATTTTGTGAAGGGTGAAAGCATCTACATGGGCAGGACCCAGCCCACTTACAACTAAGGAATGCCAGGATCATTTAGGCTGGAAAAGAGCTCCAAAATCCTCAAGTCCAACCTGTGACCCAACCCCAACTTGTCACCAAACCCAGAGCACTGAGTGTCACATCCAGTCATTTATTGGGCACCTCCTTGAGCAATCCATTCCAGTGTTTAATCCCCCTTTCTGGGGAGGAATTCCTGCTGAAATCCAGCCTGACCCTTTTTTGCAGTGAGCAGTGCTGGTGTGGGGCAGTGTGGATTTCAGGATCACACAGAGCTGAAGCTGTCACAGAGACCCCAAAACACAGATTTTCCTCACACCTTCAGTGCTCTCCTCACTCACCCAGAGTGTTTTACTGGAGGATTCATTTCTATCTGGGGAGAGAATTCCCTCCTTCCCCCAAGCTCTGGGGGAAGGAGTTCTCGTGTTCTCACCTGGCCTTACCTTCCCCTCCCCAGCACTGCTGCTGTGGGAACCCCAGGAGGTGCTCAAGGCTTGATCCCTGTTTGGGGCTGACTTTTGGAACATTGTGATCGTTCAAGGTCCATTCCCACCAGAACCATCCATGATTCTGTGCAGGGACTGGGCAGCTCTCATTGAATTTTCACCACCAAATAACTGCCCTGTGTCTCTCCAGAGCCTCAGCATCCAAGACCTTCCTTCAATTCATGTGCAGTCACGGCCCAGATGACCCACAGGGGTGATGGCTCAGCAAAAACCTTCTAAGGCTGCCCCCACCAGTGGGAAAGAACCAGTTAAAAATACCAGAGTGGTTTTGAATCCCTTTTCCTCTGAGGCCTGAATGAGCCTGAGGGAGGAAAGTGCTCCTCAGGGCCCTGACATCTGAATGTGCTGCTAAGGAAGAGGTGTGTATCACATCCACAATAATTCACGGGGGTTTGAAGGCTCCAAGTGGCCTCTGAGTGACAATTTGCTCACAGAGGCCATAAATACACGGCCTGGTTCACTGGGCTTTGGTTAACATGGGAAAAAAACCAAGAGAGGGATTTGGGAATGGTGGCTTTGCATTATTTCGTTGTGTTCTGTCCAAGCCAGCAGCCTGCAGGGTTTGGGGAGGGGGGAATCACTTGACCCAGCAGTGAAAAACAAGATTTCTGAGTGCAATTAACAGCTCCGTTTGCTGTCTGCGGTTACTTTTATTTATTGATTAATTATGTGCAACTGCCTGGTGGAGTTCCCAGATTTTGGGAAGGAAAAGATGTTGGAGGGATGGGAGAAAAAAGCAGGGATAGATTCATTTTCTGAAAGCCTGAAGGAACCTGGAGGATTTCACTGGATGCTGCAGGACCCAGCAGACACAGTCATGGGAAGATGCACCCACGGAAGTCACTGCCCAGCAGTTTCCAAGATGTTCCTCAGGTTTCCAACACAAAATTGCTTTGCAAGCAGAAAATATCTGCTCAGAGGAAATATTTCCCTACAACAATTGATGGAAACCTCTTAGCCAGGTCCAAAATCCAGGGCAGATTTTCCAGTGATGTCCATGCACAGGTTTGGACAGGCTGGAGAAAACCTCTGCAGGTCTCCAGAGTGGAAGCTCACCAGGAAACTCCTGATTTTCACCATGCCCTTGAACCTCAGCCTTTTCCACCCCAGCTAAGCCCAAACACTTTGATTACAAAACCACCAAAAACGGGGTTGTTTGTCCATGCAACCCAAATCCCTTCACTGCACCACGACTTTGTGCACGTGGGGTGGAAAGAGGACACGGCCAAGAGGCTTCACTGGAAGTTTCCCTGGATTTTTATCCCACTGAGAAAAGATTAAACACATGGACATCCTTGGTGGTGTCCCAGAAAAGGACTGGAGCTCCTGGATCTTGGCTAAGGCAAGAGCTTTGCAGAGATCCCATCCAAGGTTATTATTTTTCCCAAAGCAAAACAAGAATATTCTCTGGAAGCTTCGAAGGCTTTTGCAAAGGGAAATAAAAGTTTCCAACTCGGGTTTGGTTGGAGCCAAACCTGTGTCCTCATCCAGTGGTGAGGGGCAAGGGTTAGGAGGGAAAAGTGCTTGGCTCTGGAGGGGAAAAAGCCTCTGGCTAAGGAGAAATCAGATGAGAATTAATTTTAAAAAATCCAAGAGGAAGTTTCAGACCCCCTCTCCATGATTCATGCCTGCAGCTTTCCTCACCAGAAATTAGGCAAAGCGACTCTTCTGGCCATGCTGCCCTTCCCCAGCTCTGGAATTCCCGAGCATCCTGCTTCTCTGAGCATCCACGGCCCCGGGGACCCGCAGCACCCACCTTGCTCCTGCCTCCAGAACCGAAATAACCCCGGAAAATTCCCTCTCTGGCAGCTCCGTAAGGAGCAAAACAGGGCACCCTTGTTTTCAGTATCTATTCAGGGGCTTAAAAGAGCAGGAAATTTGGGCCATTTGCTTTATCCATTGTATCTTCTGTTATTCATCAATTTTGGAAAACAGCCTCTAAAATTGTTTCCGCCTCCCCTTTCCCATGTAAATCACTCCAAGGTTTTCTGGTTTTGTCTTCCAGAAAAAAAAAAAAAAAAAAAAAAAAAAAAAAAAAAAAAAAAAAAAGAAAAGGAAGAAAAAAAAAAAGAGAGAAGAAAAAATAGCCAAACATTCTGTTGTTCGCAGCATTTTTTTTTTTTTTTTCGCTTCATTCCAATTTAGCAACTCTGCGGAGCTCCCCTTTCCCTAAAAGCCTGGAAGGAGAGGAAGCAGTTCCTGCCTGCGGCTGCACGCAAGCAGCGAATGCCAGAGCTGGATGTTGTTTTCCTGTCCCCTGGAAGTGCCCCGTCAGCTCCCTGCGGTGCTCGAGGGGCAGCGGGCAGCGGGGAACAACCCGGGGCTCTGCTCCAGCCCTGATGGAGAAGGTTCTTTGCAGCCCGGGGTGGGATTTGCACCTTGGGAATTCAAGGCAGGTGTTGAAGGGTTTGGGTTTTAGGGAGAAAATCGGGATTTTTTTTAATTTTTTTTTTTCCCCCTTAGACGTTTCTAGGTTTGGGAGGAGACGTGCAAAGGCAAATAAAGATGGGATGTGACCATGACACTCCTGGCAGCACGAGACACACATGGAACCCTGGCTTGGAGGCTTCCTGAGGGAAGAGCCAGGGCCAGCGTGGACCAGGTGTAACTGGGAATCCCTTGGTTTTTCCTGCTGATCCCAGACTGCATCAACACATGGAAATTTCAGGAAATACTTCACTTGCTGTTTCTCTCCAAGACCCAACTTCAAAACTCATCTAAAAAAATTTAAGATATGTATTTTGGGGTTTAGGCTCCGTTAAAATTAGATTTTGGGAAGGAATCCTTCCCTGTGAGGGTGCTGGCACGGGTTCCCAGAGAAGCTGTGGCTGCCCCTGGATCCCTGGAAGTTTTCAAGAAGAGGTTGGACAGGGTTTGGAGGACCCTGGGATAGTGGGAGGTGTCCCTGCCCATGGACTTGGATAAGCGTTAAGGTCCCTTCCAACCCAAACCATTCCATGATTTTATGATTTAGCTGCACCCATTTCCCTTCCCAAAGTGCAAGAAGACCCCCAATGCATCCATGAGCAGCCTGCACCTCCTCTGACCTTTCCCAGGAGGAAGCTGGAATGATCTCAGCATGTGCAGAGCCAGACCAGCTGGTTTTCCAGCAGGTTCACACACAGAGGAGGGAAAAAGTAATTTAAAAAAAAAAAAAATCAAAGCAAAAAGAAATCTTCATGTTGCAGCTTTTGCTTCTGGAAATCCCCTGTTTGACCCGGGGTGAGTCAGCTGAATTGCTGACCTTGGAATTACGATGGGAATGCTGTGTGGCATAAAAGGGGAGCAGAGCAGCCCAGCTGCAGCAGCTGATGAGCTCACAGCTCCCACCATGCTGCAAGTGCAGGGCTGCTGTGGGAAGAGAGGGCTGCTGTGCTCCAGCAGAAAGGGAAATCCAAGGAAAGCAGCCCCTCGGGGGCTGCAGCCTGCATGGAAACTGCCACCAAAGCCAGCACCCTCAGGAATGGGTGGGAAACAGGCTGCCTGAATAGTGCAGCATTCCCATTTGTACCAGAGCTTTTCCCAGGTTTTGAGGGAGCTCGTGCAATGCCTCAAGAGAAAAGCCAGTTCAATGTGTTTTGGCCAGGAAAAATTTCTCAATAAAATATCCTGGCAAAGTCGAGATCATTTTTGGACCAAGCCGATCCACCTAAGGAGGTGTGTGATTAACTAATTAATTGACATCAGAGCTGGTGCCACTCTGGGAAAAGTGGGGAAAGGAGGTGAACTTCAGCCACTGTCAGGAGAGAGAGGTCAGATCCTGAAAGCTCATCCCACACTGGGAATCCATTATGGGAAATATGGTCAGGCACACGTTTCCCCAGGTTTGGAACCCTTGACCTGTGGATGGCAGCGACCCTTCCTTCCTCTGAGACTGAAAATTCCCCTTTTCCTGGAACAAGCCAAAATTAGGAGGAAATTGCAAAGATTTTTTTTTTTTTCTTAAGCAATTTCTTTGGTTGCCAAGAGGAAAATCCAAATGGTGCATCCAAGTCAGACCTTAGGAAGTTTTATTGTGGATTTATTATCCTTGAAGTTATCACTGTCCCTCGTGCTGTCCAGCAGTTCCCAAAGCACGATGGAACTTGGCTTTTTACTGGAAAATCCCACTGATTACAGCAATGCTGGAATAGGGCAGGGGTGAGAGGATTTGGATCGTTCAGCTTGGAGAAGAGAAGGCACTGAGGAGACCTTGGAGCCTCTTCCAGGGCTTAAAGGGGCTCCAAAATTGCTGCAAAGGGATTTTGGATAAAGGCATGGAGAGACAGGACACAGGGAATGGCTCCCACTGCCACAGGGCAGGGTTGGATGGGATGCTGAGAAGGAATGTGGATGTTGGGAACTAGATCAGCTTCAGGGTCTGCTCCAAACCAAACCATTCCAGGATTCTGTGGCTGAGGGAACGAAGCCAGGCTCAGCTGAGGCCTTGATATCAGTTTTTATTCACCCCCCGCCCCCGTTTCCCAGGAAAGCAGAGGTGGGCTGCATGCTTTAGGATGATAAGGGCAAAAAGGAATCCCTGCAGCCTCAGCCTGACCTCAGCAAGGGTGTCCCAGCTCTGCCTTCTCCCCAGGGACCTGTGCCTGTTGCAGTTGGATTGCAGCTGCAATCCTGGAGCGCCCCTCGCCTCCTCCGCTGCAGCCCGGCCTCCCCGGGAGCAGCAGCAGCAGATAAAAGTGCTTCATGAGTGAGCAGAGCACATAGTTCCCCTGCAAGCAGCATCTCTCAGGGTTCCTGCCAGATTCCAGGCCTCTCCCCCGTGCAGACCGCCCTGGCAGTCAGGAATTATCAGGGGATTTCAGAGACTTCCCACCGCGGCGCTGAACGGGAACCCGCCGCCTTCCCGCTCCCAAATCCAAGGGTTTTTGGGGGGGAAAAAAACCCTGGGAGTCGTGCTGGAGCTTTGGGACACACAGAAAAAGGAGTTTAGGGAGCTGGGCTTGTTAATGCTTGGAGCAGAGGAAGGCTTGGCCTCAATTCCTTAGGTCACAGTGACAGCAGAGGAAGTCTGGCAGGGCCACGCTGTGGGATGGAGATTGCTCTCCAGGGTGACTCCAAAAGGCAATAAAAAGGAAAGACAATAAGGAGAGAGATAATAAAAACCCTCCAGCTTTTGATTTTCTCCCAGCAATGCCAGGCTTTTCAGGAAGGGCTAATGTTTGCCTACAGATTTACTGTCCCCCAGGCACGGGGGGGCAAAGGGACAGAGGTGACGTTACTTGGCAGCTCCAGCCAAGGATTTGCATCCAGCTGAGCAAAAATTGGTGTCTGGATAGAAATGGGGTCAGAATTATCTTTTCCCTGAAGAGCCCTGAAAAAGGAGCAGGACCTTAAATCAGAATTATTCCTGCTGGAGGCAGCTTTTTCTCCCTGTAACAAACACCGGCTTGTTCTGCTGGAAATAGGAAAAGCCCTGGACAAATAATGTCACAACCTCAGGGCACGCAGCTGGAGAGTCACCAGGAATCCTTGGGATGAGAAAAGCTGATCTTGGCCGCTCCAGGGCAGCTCCAGTTGTTCCCCATGGCCCACGAGTTCACCCTGAACACACAAAAAGGGTAAAAAACCCTAAATCAGAATGAGCCCAGAGCCCTGAGGATTGTCTGTCCTTGGAGGGCTTGGCTGGTCCCACGAGGGATGGAGCAGGAGAGTGGGATCTGCTCTTCACCCCTGCACTAAACCCCACTCAAACTGGCTGCCAGGTGAGGGCGGGTGAGAGGCTGGGCCAAACCTGGCACAGGGAATTCCTCTCACCTCTCCAAGGCCTGGCTGCCCAAACCTGGGTGCTGGACACTCCCAAGGGATGCTCCTGGAGGAGAACCAAGCTGGTGGCCCAAACCCTTTGCTGGTGGTTCTCCAAGGGTGGCAATAGGAAGGGATGGGGTGTGGAAAAAGCAAAAAAAAAAAAAAAAAGAAAAATATCAGCTGAGAGGGGTTTGGGAGTTTTGTTTTCACACTTCACTTTCTCTTCTTTCTTCCCCTTGGAACTAGAAAGCCTAAATAGATATATCTGGAACCACTGGAATGTTTTCTTCCAGGGCAATCGAAATATTATGCTGATATTAAAGATTTATGGAATTACAGGAACATCAATATGAAAGGAGAAGGCTCAGCTAGGTTTGTTTTATATTCTCCTCTTGATATAAATTGGTGGAACGAAGGCACTGAGAAGGATTTGATTGCAGCAAAGCCATTTCCTATGGAAAGCTGCTCTAACTCCAGTGACAGGGATCATGGAATTATCATGGATAATGGCCAAGGTGGTGAAAACACAGCATGTGGAGCACCCAAGGCATTTATTACTGACTGCCCTGGGGAAAACCCCTCCATGAGAAAAAAAAATCAAACATTTATCCTCATTAAGGTGATAGAATTCTTAGTTTTATTCCCTTACATTGTTTTTTTGGGGGGGTATAATTGTTTTTTTTTGTCAGTGCTCTCCAGCCAATGACTCTCTACCCCAAAAGCCAAAATCTTTCTCCACCTTGCCCATGTTTTGGATTCCCCACAGTGAGGTGAGGCTCACGTACTTTATAAACACTGCCAGAAACGCCTGGATATCGGGAAAATCCTAAAAAAAAACCCCAAGCAAAACCAAAAACCCCGTGCCTTTTAGCTATGGAAGTGTGGAAAAACACATTAATCTTGCAGGACACGGCCAGCAGACAGGAGCCAAAAGGTTGCCACCGGGGTGTGGTGAAGGGGAGACATTTCCATGCTATTGCTCAGCAGGTCACAGCAACAGGATGCTGATAACATCCTGCAAACTTCCTCCCTCGGCTGGCCTGGAAAAGAATCCCAAAAAACCAAGGCCCCAGGCACATGGTGAGCAGCCAACCGTTCCCAAATCCTCCTCTGGGAATGTCTCAGGGGTCTCAGGGCGGCCGGGGTGCTGCGCTTTGCTCTGCCCGTGGAGGAGCCAGCTGAAAGGAGGGAAAACAGGGAAAACAGGGAAAGCAGGGGAAACAGGGAAAACAGGGAAAGCAGGGGAAAACAGGGGAAACAGGGAAAATAATAGGGAAAACAGGGGAAACAGGGAAAATAGGGAAAACGGAAAACAGGGGAAACAGGGGAAACAGGGAAACACAGGGAAAACCAGGGAAAACAGGGAAAATAGGGAAAACAGGGAAAACAGGGAAAGCAGGGGAAACAGGGAAACACAGGGAAAACCAGGGAAAACAGGGGAAACAGGGAAAATAATAGGGAAAACAGGGGAAACAGGGAAAATAATAGGGAAAACAGGGGAAACCAGGGAAAATAGGGAAAACAGGGGAAACAGGGAAACCAGGGAAATCAGGGGAAACAGGGTAATCCAGGAAATCCAGGGAAATCCAGGGAAATCCAGGGAAATCCAGAGAAACACAGGCAAACACAGGGAAAACAGGGGAAACCAGGGAAAATAGGGGAAACAGGGAAATCCAGGGAAATCAGGGAAAACAGGGGAAACAGAGAAAACAGGGAAATACAGGGAAATACAGGGAAATACAGGGAAAACCAGGGACAACAGGGGAAACAGGGGAAATCCAGGGAAAACAGGGAAAACCAGGGAAATCAGAGAAATCCAGGGAAAACAAGGAAAACAAGGCAGAGCTCCAGGGCCAGCAGGAATTTGGGGTGAGGGCTCAGGGATCACAGTGCTGGCACAGCCGTTCCTTTTATTGCTCCAGATGGATTTTAAATGGAGCAGTGCTGGAAAAGAGGTTTTTTAATAGCTGGGTTTCCATTCTTTCCTCGTCCTTTAGAGTTCAAAGAGGTTCAGAGTTTTGCTCTCGGTGACACAGAGATAAATCCAGAGGCAGGCAAAGCAACAGGAGGAAACTTCCTCACAAGGCAGGGAGAGCAGGAGAGTCCCACCACATCCAACACCTTTAAAATCCATAAAATGAATTCAGTTCAAGCTTTGACAAGAGAGGAGCACTGCAGAGGATTTCTGCAATGATTTCTGCAGTGCAGTCAGGCTCATGGCAGGGGGCAGCAAGAAGAAAATTGTTTGCCCAGAGCACTGAGGGATTTGTTTGGTTTTTTTTTCTCTCCTTTTTGCAAAGGAAAACACAAAGAGAGGCTCAGAAAGAGAAGCGAAACCTGCCTGCAAAGGAAAATGGCTCAGAATAAAAATCTAAAAAAACCCCCAACCCTTAAAATCTAAATATATCTTGGTTTGAGCCAAATAATTTCCTCCAATGAGGTCACCAAACAGATTCCAGTGGTGACAGTGGCTTGGCTCTAGGAAGGATGGGACAAGGAGCTCTGTGGGATGCCAGGGGCATTCCCAGCCCCCAGGGAAGGGGGATTTTCCCTCTGAAGCTCCCTCAGCTCCTGCACAAGCCATTTCCAACCATTTCTTCTCTGTTTTTAACTCTCACTCCTCCCCAGAAAGGGAGAGGTTCTCGACACAGCCTGGTGGGGGGAGGAGGAGGATGTGGGGCGGCGCTGGTGAGGGGATTTCTCCTGCTCAGAGCAGTGTCACTCTGGGTAAACCACAAACCTGAGCTGGGGGACACCAAACGTGCCACAAACAGGGGGGAAATGCAGCCCGAGCCCTTAATTCCCTCAATTCGCTCGAAGTGGGTGAAAATTGTGGAGTTGTGGGAGGGTTTGGATTGGAGGGCACCTCCAAACTCATCCAGTGCCACCCCAGGGTGCTGCGAGCCCCATCCAGCCTGGCCTGGGACATTCCGGGGATCCAGGGGCAGCCACAGCTGCTCTGGGAACATCCTCTGCGTCTCCCCACGCTGGCAGGGAAGAATTCCCACCCAAAATCCCGTCTGAACCCGGTCTGAAGCCATTCCCACTCTCCCGGCCCCATCCCCCTGACCAGCTCGGGGTCTCTGTGGCTGAGCTTGGAGCTCAGGAACGGGGCTGTTCCCCAGGAGGGGACAGCTGGGGACAGTGTCCCAGCGCTCTCTGCCACCCCAATTAACACCTTTGAGCGGCCGCCAGCCGCGGGCTGGGCTGTCAGCTCCGCGCTGAGATCCATTCCGCGCACCAGAGGGAGCCTCGCCTCCCACCCTGCTCCCCTTATCTCCCCCGGGGCTTTCCTGTTTACATTTCCCCTTAGATTCCCGTAATTAACGCGCTGGCAGCGCGGGCTGCTTGGGAATCGCTCGGCACGGCCGCCATCAGCAGCCACCCCCACACCTGGAGATGTCCCCAGAAATTTGGGGTGACACCACCCCCTTTGGGGTGCCAATCCCCCTGGGCCAAATCCATCCAGTGCCCAGAAATGTGAGGACTGAACTGGAACCTTCAGAGGAACTGAAACGCATAAATCCACACAGGCACGAGGTAGAAATGCAAATTTAGTTTTAAATAAGTAGATTTTTTTTTTTAAGTGCCTTAGCAAGTAAGAGACGTCAGTTCAGAGCCTGAGCCCCGGCCAGGCCCTGTTTTTATTCCACAGCAGTGTCCTTTCATACATTTTTAAAACAGGGCTCTCAACAATAGCAGTTAAGAGATGCTTAAGCAGCTAGAAAATATAAGGTAGGACCTTAAAGTGACTCTTGTCTTTTGGATAATTAGAAAAAGATGTTAAAGCATATAAAAGTCGAGTATAAATATAGAATACCAGCAAATTCATATCACACAATCAATATATCAACACTAATTATCTAAGGAATTTGAGGTAACACATTTACAAAGTATTATGTGCTGACGACTTGGAGATAAAACACAAAAAAACCACTAAAACAGCTTACAGCCATGTGAAATTGCCCTCCCTGAGGCTGATCGTGGATTTGCCTGATTTTGCTCCCTTGGAAGGAAGGAAGGAGCAGCCCAAGAAGCACCCGCAGGGATCTGCCTTAGGGTGGATGCAGAAATTCCCTATCCCGAAACTGCAGCTGCAGGCAGCCTGGGCAGGAGGGGAGCAGCCCTGAGGGCGCTGCAGAACCCCCACAGGGACAATTCCTGACCCTCGGATCCCCCGGAGCTGCAGGAATTCGCACCCTGCAGGCACAGCGCTGCTTTTCACGGAAAATGCTCAAATTCTCCCTGATTTCCCTCATTTCCCCCCATTCTGCAGCAAATAGAAACGTTCAAGCACGACTGAGCTGTGTCTGTCCAGTGCCAGGGAGGAGGGAGAAGTATTAAAATCTCAAATACTGCTTTTACACATTTTCTTCCATTCCTATTTCCCAAACTATCCCCAATTTCCAACAGAACAGGGCACAGCGATTCTCAGCTCTCGATCGAAGAGCCAATCAGGCTCAAAGACCACCAGGCGTTTTCTGGGAGAGAAGAAAAAATTTCAGATTTCCCTGTAGCCATCGGGAGAGAAACCCATCGCTCCATCCCCGGCTTTCAGATCCCAAAAAAAAACATCGAGTGCCATTCCTTCTGACGCCAGCGGGGGGAAAGCGGGGCCATAAACGCCCTCCCTCCCCTCAGCTGGGGCAGATCCCTATCAGAATCAAAGCCCCCAGGTGCTGGAGGGCGGCAGCCACCCTTTGGTGGCAGCAGCCCCCTCGCTGTTATATGGCAGCCCCGGAGCTGCGGCTGTCGCCTTTCCAGACCTCGGGAATCCCGGAGGATTCGGGAAGCTGCTGCCCAGCTGTGCCTGCCCTCATCCGCACCTGGCTGGGAGGGTGAGAGGTGCCAGATGAAAGAGCGGGGAGGGGGCAGATATGGATCTTTGAGGAGGGGAATTGGGCAGGAGGGAGAAGTGAAACAGGGAGGGGAAAAAGGGAGGAAGGAAAGAAAAAGGAAAAAGAAACAGAAAAAGGAAAAGGAAAAGGAAAAGGAAAAGGAAAAGGAAAAGAAAGGAAAAGGAAAAGAAAAAGAAAAAAAGGAAAAGAAAAAGAAAAAGAGAAAAGGAAAAAGGAAAAGAAAAAGGAAAAGGAAAAGAAAAAGAAAAAGAAAAAGAAAAAGAAAAAGAAAAAGAAAAAGAAAAAGAAAAAAAAGAAAAAGAAAGAAAAAGAAAAGGAAAAAGGAAAAGGAAAAGGAAAAGAGGGGGAAAAAAGAAAAAAAAAAAAAAAGAAAAAAAGGAAAAAAAAGAGGAAGTTTTGAAATGGATGTTCTGGTTGATCCCACCTGGAGGATGGGGAGAAGAGGAGGGAGGGGTGGGCTGGGAAGGGAAAGCCTCCCCTGGGCTGGGGTTGTTGCTGGAACCTTTTTGAGGTGCACACACAGAACCCACATGGGGCACAGCAGAGACAGAGGTGCCGGTGCTGGGGACGTCCAGGCAGGTGTCATGAAGGAAAATTGATTTGGCTCCAGTGCCTGGGTGCCCTTCTGCTTAACTGATAACCCCAAAGCATCAATATCCAGCCTTTATCAACATGTGGCAGAAGCACAACAGGAATAAGCCCAAATCTGGCAGGAGGGGTAGAACCGATGCTTCAAAATCCAGGAAACAGCAAACCTGCTCTCTGGGTTTGGCCCACAATATTGACTTTTTTACTGCCTGAAATTACAAATCCCTGCACTGCTGCTGCCCTGTGCTTCCCTCCAGCCCCCGTTTTCCCAGCACGTTCAGCTCATCCCTTTCTTGCCTTCCATGCAGCAAATCCTGCTCCTCCTCTGAGCGTGATCAGCCCCTGCTGCTGCTCCCACATTTCTTGCCTGTGGCTGATCCCCCACCCGGGGTTCCTTTCCAGCTGCCAGGCTCATCCCATAAACCTGAAAAGAACATTTTCCTTTGGAAACCCCTTCAGCTGCCGGGGCAGAAGGGCTGGGAAACGACTCCTCTCCCTGCTCCTGCTTCCATGTGTTCCCAGCTGGAAGTTCTGCCTCCAGCAGCACTGACCCCGGCCCGGGTCCAGGCACCCCGGGCTGCCCGGGGTCGCTGGTGCTGTGGGAAGGGAATTAACCTTTCTGCAAGGATGAGTGAGGGAATTGCTGCTCTCGTGTTGCCCTTTTCCCTCCAACAAACCTCGCTGAGAGCTCTGCAGCAGCCCCAGCTCCTCCAGCTGGAAAAATCCTGCTCCTGGCTGCTGGGACAATAAATATTTCTCCCTCCGGGTCAAGAACCTTCAGGGCAGGCTGGAGGAGCTGAGGGTGCTGGCAGCTCGCTGCCCTTGGTGCTTCCAGCCCCAGCATTCCTCCCGCACATTAGGGATGTAGGGTGGCATCCAAATCCTCGGAGCTGCGGCTGTGCCAGGAGCAGAGGCTCTGCCGTGACAGGGGAGAGGGCAAAGAGCAGGAGCGGGACACGCTCAGGTGCTGCCCGCTGCTCCAGAGGCCGGAAAACATCCTTTGCTGTGCCAGCTCTGATTTTTCCTGCGCTGGTTGCTAAGGGCAGCCCGGAGGAGCTGAGCTGCCGGCGAGCCCCTGAGGATGTGGGGGAATTATCCAGCTCGTTTGATGAAATCCTACCCTGGCTGGCAAAGGGAAAATCCGGCAGCTCAACAAATCCTGCCGGGGGCTCTGGGGTTGGATTAAAAACGCGGCAGCCGCTTGACGCAGAGCTCAGCTCGGGAGAAATTCGGGCTGCTGGGTGACAGCTGCCGGCTCATCTGCGCGCTGCGGGGGGAATTGGCGGTGTCGTTCCCCCCTCCTGCCTCGGACATCACCGCCTGTCCCCAGGGAGCGCCGCCAGGCTGGAATCGCTGCGATTAATCAGGAACTCGGGGTGTGAGGGGCTGGGACGGGAGGATCCCCACGGAGCCCTCCAAACCCCCGCCGTTCCAGGGTTCTGCAGGCGCGGCACCCACAGCCTGTGCCCGGCCCAGCACCCGCACCTGAGCTCGCTCCCGGCAGCTGGATGTGTGCAGAGCGGCAGCACGGACGGCCACAGCAGCCAGAATGGGCACAGCGCCCTTGGAACGTGCTGGGGAGAGCCCAAAATGGGCACAGCACCCTCAGTGTGTTCAAACCAGCACCCAAAATGGGCACAGCACCCTCAGTGCAGCACCCAAAATGGGCACAGCACCCTCAGTTTGTTCAAACCAGCACCCAAAATGGGCACAGCACCCTCAGTGTGTTCAAACCAGCACCCAAAATGGGCACAGCACCCTCAGTTTGTTCAAACCAGCACCCAAAATGTGCACAGCACCCTCAGTTTGTTCAAACCAGCACCCAAAAGGGGCACAGCACCCTTGGAATGTGCTGGGGAGAGCCCAAAATGGGCACAGCACCCTCAGTGTGTTCAATCCAGCGCCCAAAATGTGCACAGCACCCTTGGAACGTGCTGGGGAGCACCCCAAACGTGCTGGAGAGCTCCCCAAACGGGCACAGCACCCCTGGAGCGGGCTGGAGAGCACCCCAAACGGGCACAGCACCCCTGGAGCGGGCTGGAGAGCACCCCAAACGGGCACAGCACCCCTGGAGCGGGCTGGAGAGCACCCCAAACGGGCACAGCACCCCTGGAGCGGGCTGGAGAGCACCCCAAACGGGCACAGCACCCCTGGAGCGGGCTGGAGAGCACCCCAAACGGGCACAGCACCCCTGGAGCGGGCTGGA
>VZUI01056973.1:0-50746 GCA_013401135.1 Cettia cetti | reverse complement strand
CAGCAATTAGTTCCCTTGGCAACCCAATGGGGAAAAATTCCACAAACAAAAAAAAAAACCCGAAAAAACAAATTCAACCCCCAACACTGGGTTGTGAAAATCACCAGATCTTCGCCCAAATCTTCACTCTCACCTTTCTATCCTGGAGCGCACTATACAAATGCATTGCCCCTTGTGTCAGGGCTCACTCTGCCTGCTGCTATTGAGAATTTTCAAAAATATCTAAGAGAGCTGTTTAGAAATGCTTCTAAAGGTGATTCTACCAGATGTTTTCTCACAGCCCAGTTGATATAGAATACTGAATAACTGGCCCGGTATTTTTTCCTTCGAGCTTTTGTCCTTTTTCTCTCCCTCACTCTGTTGGTCAAGGTGTCAAATGAACTGTTCCTCATATGACAGTGCTTTTCTAATCTGCTGTTTTCTTCCTTTCTTTTATATTTCTTCTTTCTCAACTGTGCAGAACTGCATTCCAGCCATCTGAAAGGGAATGTTTTGTCAATGTGTTCCCAGCTTCAGTCTGATCCAATGGTTGGATGCTTCTGAAGACAATTTCACACAGCAATATTGAAATGCAAAAGTTTTTCATCATTTTACTTGGAAAATTCAAAAGGGTGGCCTGAAGCTCTTTATTTATATTTAATGGATCTATGCAGTGATGTCAAGGTAGAGCAGAGGATGGCTGTGAATTAGCTGTGAGAAGATGGTGTGTTACTGTTTTGTGTTCCAGAATTACATGAATTGTCATGCCTGTGAATTGTTGGAAGTCTATCAGAAGCCTGGGACTTAAGTTTTATTCACTTGTTCAGTACATCATGGATATTCTTCAGGGGGAGGAGCAGCTGTGTGTATTTCCCTGAGTATAAAGTAACAGGAAGTAAGATTTTCCTTCTGTCCTCACTATTCAAGCCATGCCTAGAAGTTCTTCTGTGTCTGGAATACCATTTTAGTAGTGTTGTTCTCTACATGTAAACTTGTTTTCCAGGAAAAAAATTCTGAAGCTATCATTCACGGCTAGTTTTTAAGCTATACTTTCATTGAATTGTTGAATAATTTTCATAAAAAGGGATGACTAGAGGTAATCTAACCTAACCATCTGTTCAAATGAAGCTACTTTAAATTAAATTTTAATTTGTAACCAGTTAACATGTCTGCATTTTTTTCATATCTCTGAGTCGTATGTAAGTCGATTGCAAATTCAGGTGCTCAGCATTTCTTGAAAACTGGGCCACTTCTATTTGGAGGTATTAAATCTGAGTAGAAACTGCATTCATTGTGGGTTTAAAATCCTGACTTCAGTTTTTAAAACTTGGTGCATAGTGCTTTGGGTACACCAGAGCAATAAAGCTACAGGAGATGAACAGGCAAAATAATCAGGGATAAAAAACCCTAATGAAATTATTTTTGTTTGTGGAAAATTAGCTGTATTTCATGAAGAGAATGGGAGAATTTTGACTCGATGGCTGAGAGACCACCCTTGGTACCAGTATGAGCACTGTGAGGGAAGGAGGCCTTTGAAAAAGGCCTTTCATGTTTTCTATACATAGATATTTTTAGCAAACTAAATGGTGATATTTTTATTCTGATTTCTGGAGGAACCCTTACTAAATGGACATTTAATTTTCCATTCCATAGGGCCAGCTCATGTGGCAGTTGAACTAAACTGCTGGGAAATATTTATAATACCACATGATCTTTAAAAATAGCTTTCCAGCCTGCTTTGTGGATGTCTTGAATTCTTAAAATCTTTGCTATTGTAGATAGATACCCATGACACTCGTGGAGCGGACAGATCTCCACTTGGTGATTTAGGCATTTGTATTTATCATCAAGTTGATTATAATTTATTTTTAGATTTGGAAGCAGTTTGGAGGGAAATTCACCTGTGCAGCTGTAGAAGGTCCGAACCTTAAGTGGATTCACTCTTTAGGGCTAAATGAGAATTCCCATGGCATGACCTGCAAGGGTTTCTATGGTCTGCAGTGGCACACAGGCCACATTTGAATTACCACTGCATGGGCCTCTGGGTTTAACAGGGTCTTTATTGGTCCTGTGTGACCAGGGAGAGGAGAACAGAGAACAGTTCTTAGTAGCTCATGCTCTAAGGAGCTTGAAGGAGTTGGAAAAGGTGGTGCTTGCTCCTGTCACATTAAACCTTTAACTCAAACCTGGGCTGCAATTTGCTCTCTACAACTCCCTGAAAGATGGTTGTATCAGGTGGGGGCTTGTCTCTTTCCCTAGGCAGCAGCTGAGAGAAGGAGAGGACACAGCCTTAAGCTGCACCAAGGGAAATTTAGGTTGGATGTCAGGAAAAACTTTTTTACTGAAAGGATGATAAAGTACTGGAACAATCAGCCCGGGAAGGTGGTGGCGTCACCATCCCTGGATGTTTAAAGAAGGACTGGATGTGGCACTGGGTGCCATGGTTTACTTGAGGTGTTAGAGCTGGGTTGGACTGGATGATCTTGGAGGTCTCTTCCAACCCTGTGATTCTGTGATTCCTTGTTAATCCCGGTGTCACCTGTGCCTGTTCTGTAGGGTGAGGGCCGTGTTCCCACTGTGCCCTCCTCCACTCGCGGCCTGCTGCTCCAGGGCGAGGCTGCACCAGGCCCGTGGAAAACTGGAGATGTTTGGGTGGTTTCCATTGTGTGCCTGCAACAGGATGGGAGGGGAAAAGCTGAACAGCACTGCTCTTGCTGTGGGCTGCCCTCAGAGAGAGAGAGAGAGAGAGAGACAGAGCTGCTCGCAGGGTGGGGTGAATGGGATGGGAGTGATGACGGGATGGAACTGATGAGAAGATGGGATGGGAACCATCAGGGGAGGGAACAGGAGTGATAAGGGGGTGGGATGGGAGCCATGAGGGCAGGGAACGGGACTGATGAGGAGAGGGAACAGGAGTAATGAGGGAATGAAATAGGATTGATGAGGGGCTAGAACAGGACTGATGAGAGGACAGGGTGGAGCTGGTGCCCAAAGTGTCCCTGTCACAGCCTGTGGCAGTGCCAGGCAACTTTTGGACACTGCCCTGGGCTGCAGAACAGCTCTCAGGAATTTTGTACAGATTGAGGAACAGAAGAGGATGTATTACTGCAGAGCTGTGAACTGGCTCTGATCTAATGCATGTGTTTGTCTTCAGTGTCTTCAGAAGAAATCAGAGTTTCTCAATTTTTTAAAAAGCCTTTTTCTAAAGGCCTTCTAAGTTTCATAGGACATAGGTCTTCCTGCATATTCAGTCTTCTTTTCCATCTTTCTATTAGGTTCTTTTCTCTTCTTTCTTCTCAAATATTTAATTTATAGCTTGTTCATCTTTTTATAGTACTGGATGTTTACATGGTTAGAAAAACTATTACAATGATAGTATTGTGTAAGTGCTTAGTGTTTCTCCTACTTAGACTATGTGATGTGCTGCTGCTGTTTCCTAGAAAATGACTCTGGTTAGATTGTCATCTCGTCTGTTCTGGACAGTAAGATACTGTTTAAACACTCTCTTGCGTGTTTGGATGGGGTGGCCCTTTTCACTACTGCAAGACTTTTGGGTTTTTTTAGCCCCTTGACTGCCACATGACAGAGCAAGCAGTAGATAAAGATCTGTATTGATCACAGTGATGTTTGTCTTGGATGTGGTGTTCAACAGTTGTAACAACTTATTACATAAAACAAAAATCTGGATAAGCGGAGTGCCCTTAGTTTTTGCATATCCAAAACAAGTTAGCTTCTGATATTTGTCCTTTATGTAAATATTCATGGGTTTAGTGAAAAAAAAAAGAAGAGTAAATCCAGCTTTATATTTAACTTGAAGAGCTGTAGATATTTATGTGCCCTTAAAATGCACCTGTGTGTAGAAGAGGTAGTGTAAAAGAAACTTAACTTCTTAAGTAAAATTACTTTTTAACATATAAATGATCCTCCCCTCCAACTTTTTGCCATCTGTTTGGGATGATAGCATACTGATTTCATCCTGAGAGAACTGGCCATGGTTTAGGGGTGGGTGACATCATTTCAGATGTAAGATGGCTCTTCTAAAGACTTTTCCAAAGACTTAGTGCTCAAGATGTGAGAGACAACAGGACATCAAAATTTTCTTCTGACACTGCATTAGATGTGCATTTATAATTACCACCTTCTTTGCAGTTACTTTTACTTGTGTTTTATTGGTATTCTTCTGGATTATATTTCAAGATAAAACATTGAACATTGCATTGGATTTATGTTGGCATTCTTTTAACAACAGAAAAACAGATCTCAGAGGATGAGTGATAGGGGATTTGTGGTGAGTTCAGAAGTAAAGGATTTAATGACACAGTGTGAGTTTTCATAATTGCTGCATTCTTCAAAAAGTTGGTTTTTGAAGAACTTATCTTACAGAGATAAATGTTGAGTGTTGATGACAATTTGAGTAGATTTGGTACTTTTTAATGTCTAAGTCTTTTGCTGATATGATAAATTCTTTTCAAAGGAGAGTTCATTGCATTGTTACTCCATGTCTCATTTTTTTGCAGTGCTCCAGACAGGCTCTCTGTGAGCATGTTCTTGGACAGCTCCTAATTTCAGGAAAACCTTACAAACTCCCTCCCATGCATATCCTTTGTAGCTCCTTGGCTGGCACTGTTTTATGTCAGATATTTGCACCTCCTGGATTTAATTGTACATGTGCAAGTTTACTACCCAGCACAGGTAAAACTGATTTCACTAGCTCTGGCTGCAGTGGTGGGAAACCTTTGCAGATGGGTGGTCCTGGGCTCTCAGCAATGTCTTGAAGGACTCATGATGGATTTGAGCTTGGCACAGGATAGTCTTATAGTCTTGCCTGCCTTCAGGAAAATGGGTGAGTGGTTTAGAAAGAGAATGCAGCCCCAGTGTGCAACCGCAGCTTCTGAAATCCTACTGATCCTTCAGTTTAAAGAAGTCCTGGGGATGTTCTGAATGCCTGGGTTTTGTTACCTGGTACTGTGCAATGTTCCAGTGGTTCTGCTGGTGGCCAACACTTGCTGGAAGTGTTGCCTCTTTTTTTTTTTTTTTTTTTTTTTTTTGCCTCTTTTTTTTTTTTTTTTTTTTTTTTTTTTTCCCTCCAAAGTAGTTTTGTACTTGCTGTGCAGATACATATGATTTTAGTTCTGTTTTGGTTAGGGGGAACACATGAGTGAGCTGCAATTCACCCAAAAATATGTGCAGCTTACTTTTGACTGTGTCCTTAAACTTTTAGAAATCAACAAAGAAACAGCCTGCTTCTGGTAGCCCTTTTGTTTCTTTGTTTTTTTCTTTTTACCTTTCCAAGTGGTCTTGCTGGTTAAATGATGAGATGCACTTTTGTTGGGAGGTGAGGGGAAAGCTATAGGGTCTCCTGGCTTCTGGAATGAGGCTGTTAGCACCAGAGCAAATTCTTTTGTCTGCCTAGAGATGGCAAGTCCTTTAAAAACCACAACAGCAACACCCAGTTGAGAAGTACTGTTTTAGGGCTTCTTCTTTGTGTACATTATATAAATAAATACCGAGATGAATGATAAATGTCTCTCTGCAGATGTTCTACTCATGTGTGTTCCATTTCATTCCATTAGTATTAAGCAGCTCTGGCAGAACCGCTAGTGTATTAAAATACAAATTGATTAGGAGAGCAAGTGTGTGGGCGCACACACATGTATATGAATCTGAAATTTGCAGGTTAAAGCTTAGAGAAAATTTAACTTTACATGGGAAGGTTTGAATGCTGTCTATCAGTACTACCTGTGCCTTAGAAAAGCATTTTGTATTGAGCTTTACTCCCGTGAAATTCGAAGTCATTGATTAGACACTTGAGGAGCCAAGGTTAAGTGCTGGTTTAATTACTTCCTTCTTTTGTAAGTGAGGTTGTTGTTACTGTGACAGTGGGCAGGAATAGCTATGAGGTTAACGGCCTGAAATAGCTTTTTATTATTATTTGAATTGTTTTTTTCCTTTAGCTGGAAGTTGTTTAAAATGTCTCTGATGCTGTTGCTCCCAATCCAGATGGCTTTTTGCCTTTGTTTCAGTTCCTAGATGTGATATTGTTAGTCACCAGTGCCACCACACATGTCCCAGTTGCGGCCGTGACTCATCCCCAGAGCTGCTGTGGGTTGGCAATCTTGTGTTTCTCAGGATAAAAACTGGTTCTCTCTCGGCCCCTGTGATGTCAGCTCTTGGGGCAGAAACAGGGTGCTGGCTCAAAATACACTGACCTGCTTCCTTGAGGAAGGAAATATTAAGTAAGTGCCTAAAAGCAAGAATAGCTCCTTAGCATGCTCAGATTGGTGAAATGGCTTTTCTTCCCTTTTAAATTGAAAATGCATATGGAATTTTAAAAGATTCTGGTGTCTGTGCTGGAAATGTGTAATTATAAACAAGCATCTTTCTTGGACTTTATAACTCTGTGTTGTGGTGTTTGGGCTCCGGGATATGGAGGAGTGTTTTTAAGTCTTGTTTCTTTGAACATTTTAAATTCTTGTTGATGCACTAAAGTGGTTTCAACAACTGCAACTGTGAAAAACATCTAAAAGAGTATGAAAATAGAAAAGATCTGCTGAATTAAAGCAGGAATGAATGAAATAACTATGTAAAACAGATTTCCTTGCTGCTGTACCTGTCCAAGTAATGCTTTGTAATGGAAATACCTCTTTATTTTACCCTCATGACCACAGAAAATAACTGCAAATGTGTGCATCCAAGTATGAAAAATGTATAGTACCATTATTTTTTGCTGACTTCTAATTTCAGTTAGAACAGAATTGCAGCCAGCATTTTATGAGTACAAGTAACTGGATGGAGGAAAACAAATAGAATCCCATTAAAACAGTAACTTGTGGAAAATATACTGATTGTTCATGAGGAATTGCACATTTTGTCTGGGTTTGTTTTTTGGATAGATGCTGTGTTATTCAAATAACATAGTTTGTGCTGGATGTAATGATGGAGTAACATTTTATTTCTTCAGACAGCTTAGAGCTCACACACCATGCTAAACTTTGCACATTCAATGAAGAATGGATGGATTTGTAAACTGTGGTAATTCATATAAAATACCTTTGTATCTGATTTGTTATTTTTACCACACTGCTACCTCCAATTATTTTTGTTTTAATTCTGTCTGCTCAGTGTAGTGGACTTCTCTGGAGGAAAATGTGGACCTAATGGTAATAAAACTATTATTTGATAGTGATGATGGTAGGAGCTCCCTAATTATTGCTTCTATTGAGAAAAAAGTTTTTCTTTATGTACTTTTGCTTTCTGAAATTTAAAGGTGTTTTATTTGGGATCAGTGAAAACTGCTATATTTCTATCTAGTACAAGCAAAATATGAAGTGATCCATGCATTAGTGTGGTTACAAGATGTGTTGGCAGCTGGTCCTCAGAGCTTTGCCAAGGCCAGACAGAAAGGTGTTGGAATGATTTGGGTCTTGTTATTCAGTGTGTTTGTGTGGCAGTGAGGTGGGATGGAGTGTGTTGTCAAATACCTGAGGCAGCTTTGAACTGGCAAGTTGATTTTTGTGCTGCTGGCATCATCTATTATCCATTGTGGGGAAGGGAGGGACTAATTGAAATATTGGAAAGCTGCAAGTGAAGTTGAACATTCTGACATTTTCTGTTACAAAGGGTGATTTCCCACAACTCCAGCTGTCCAGCAAGAATTCAAAAGATGTAGGGGTAACTTTTCTATTAAAGTGCTTTATAATAGTGTTTTCCAATGCTCCTCATCTCTTTGGCAGCTGAAGAGCATTGTCTGGATGAGGAAGAAGGTAAATGATTCAGTGAGCCATGGCTGAAGGGAAAACAGCTTTAGAGTGTGGTAATCAAGAAAGAAGACTTGGAAGGTCACAAAACCTGGTGGTAGCATTGGGAGTAAATAAAAATGTGCTGAAATACAGAGGACAGGCAGTCAGGAAGGAGAGGAGTGAGCTGGAGGAGATCACGGGCAGGGTTTCCTCCTACCCTGCAGGGGATGCAGTTCCCACAGTGGGTGGAGTTCAGTGATCGTTCTCTAAGGGTGAAAACAAATTGAGATAAGTGTCTTTAGAGGAAAATGGCACTTTCTGGGAGAGCTGAAGAAATTTTTCCTGCTATTAACACAGACTTTCAAGTTCAATGTCACTGGCCACATTCATGAACAACTAAAAGGAAATTTGCAAAAAGTAAAATAATGAAACTGATCATGAGTTTTCATATGAAATATTGCCATTCTTCATCCGCTAAGTTTATTTTGGTTGTGTTTTACACAGGTGAAGTTTTAGAGAAAACTTGAAATTAATTTCTAACTTTGTTTCAACAAACCTCTAATTAGTTTTTTCTCTTATTACTTAGTTTTAATGATATAAACATCTCAACAATAGTGCTTTGCCAGGCAAATATTTTTATTATATTAAGTAACATTAACAAGTAAAACTATGCTTATGTGTTTGCAGTACTGGCATTTGAGACCTTAGAGTTGTAAGCTGAGCTGTACAAAGCAGGCTTACGTAAACCTTCCAAAGACTTTAAAATGTGTGTCTAATTATAGAAGGTTAAGTATACTGAATTTTGGTGGTTTTTTTTTCCCCCTAAGGCCATGTGGTTATGATATTATTGAGATTCCATAATGCCTCCTGCCGTGACAGACAGCCTTGACATCTGGGCAGTGGATTCACAGATTGGTGCTGATGGCTCAATATCTGTGGACTTCCTGTTGCCCACTGGAATCTACATCAATCTGGATGTCCCTCGAGATGCCACCATATCTCAGATTAAACAGGTAACACCAAGTGGGCAGTGAACTGGTGTTTGGATCGAGGGCTGGTTCTGATTTTAACGTGCCCTCTGGCAAATCAAGTCACGAATTTTAGCAAGCGTAGAAATGAGGTACTGAGGGCACATGCCCAGCAGATTGACTGATAAAGGAGTGTGTGTGGGGAGGGTTAGGACTGGGTTTGGGAATATGGCAAGGTTTGGGAAGTGCCTTCTTGCTGATAGTTACAGTTCAGCAGAGATTATTCTAATAGTTCTATGTTAATACTGTATTGCTGCTCTGAACATTTTCCTAACATGTTGGTAATCCACTGTTTGCTGATCTAACATTTCTCTAATTAGGTTTTTTAGCACAGAAGTCACAGTTTGGGCTCTTGCTTCTGTTGACTGGCATCAAAGATAATTGCTTTAAAAACTGTGTCTGCCACTTCCTAAAGGTTTTGTACAAATTGGAGCATCACTTAAAATGTGAGGGAATATCCAAATGAAAGGAAGGGGAGAACGTAGGGAATTGACCACAGGTACTAAAAACAGTCTACTGACCTTTGATCAGATAATGGCTGTGTGAGGACGTTGGGAAAAGTTACTGGGGAATTAGGCAGTGAATTAATTACAACACTGATTAACATACTTCTAATATAATAAGTGATTTCATGTGATAAAGAATTTAAAAACAAATGTGTAAGTGACAGCAATAAGGGATTTGAACTAAGCTGTCTGGTTTTCTTGCTGCTTGTGGCACATGGAAACTTGACATGCCATAAACTTGTACTCTTGATATTTAGCTTTTTTCCAAAGAGACGCTGATTCTAACTACAGAGGACTGTCCTGGAAATCACTCAAGATAGAGACTAAAAGTGAGACAAAGTAAACACATAATGATATATAGTGATAAAAATTAACCAAGTTAGCAAATATGTTTCTTTTCTATTTTTTTTGGAACATAAATGGGAATGAATGTTACCTTCAGTGCTTGAAGTTATGTCCCTGTTTTCTATTGTTTTAATTTATTTGTGTTTTCATTGCAGCTGTTATGGAAGCAGGCACATTCCTACCCACTCTTTCATCTCCTCATGGAGATTGACTCTTACATGTTCTCATGTGTGAATCAGACTGCTGTACATGAAGAATTAGAGGATGAAACACGGAGGCTTTGTGATGTTAGACCATTTCTTCCTGTCCTTAAACTAGTGACAAGGAATTGTGATCCTGGAGAAAAGTTGGATTCCAAAATAGGTGTCCTCATAGGCAAAGGTAATTAAATTTAATTTTTTTTTTTAAATTAGTCTAAACTTCGTTGTGTATGAGGATCTTAATTGGCCAGGTAGGACTGGACTTTAAAAAAAATATATTAAAAATTCAGTATTTCCCTTTGTCAAATAAATACTGATATAGTTGGAAAGAAATATAATGAAACACATGAAAGCTTTTTAAAGCTACTTTCTGTATTGCATTTCAGCATTGTATTACTACGTCAATCAGGAACAAATTTCATTTTGTAGATGATGAGAAAATATATATTATTGTTCTTACTAAGTGAAGAACACCATAATCCTTGAGCAGTGTTATAAATAACCTACCAGCAAACTGGATACTTAGAAGGAACTGGAAATTGTTATGATTTTATGTGATGTCTGACTTGCTTAACAATGATTCTTGTTTTTGCTCTCAATTGTGACACTGATTTTCATCAAACAATGAAAAGCTATTTTTAAAGGTTTCACAGTAACTTATTCTTGATGTTATTTCAGAATTTTCAGCTTTTAAATCCACTCTACTTGGTTATACAATCAAGATTGACAGGGTCATATGAGGTCATACCTCTTGTTTTAGAACAATGAGCCATTGTTAGGTCTCTTATAGAGACTGCGGGTTTTGTTTAGATTTCAGCAGTACACTGTCTGCCTGTTAGAGCTGACAACGGGAGCAGTTGGTCAGTTTAACCGTGCAGACAGATCCTGGCAGATTTGGAGAGATTTCCATTCTGTGGCTGAATATTTGGTTTATCAGAGCTGTGTGAGACCCCCCCCCCCCCCCCCCCCCCCCCCCCCAATGCAGCCCCTATTCAGTACCTTAGCAGGGAAAAAAATGTGTTCCTGTCTGAGCTTCTAAACTTAGTGCTTTGTTCTCAGAAGATGCTGGGTGCTTTGTGTGATTTAGACAATGTCCTTCAAAGTTCACAAGTAAAGATAGAGACACTTGCAGGCCCTACGCCTCCTGAAGTACAAAAAAGTCACAGCTTTCCATTGTATCATAGGATCATGGGATGGTTTGGCTTGAAAGGGACCTTTTAAAGGTCATCTTATTCCACCTCCCTGCTGTGGGCAGGGACAGGTTCAACTAGACCAGCTTGCTCAGAGCCCTGTCCTGTCTGACCTTGACCCTGTCCAGGATGGGACATTCACCACCTCTCTGGAAAACTGGTGCCAGTGCCTCATCAGCCTCCTTGTAAAATTTTTCTTCTTTACATATAATCTACATATACTCTCTTTTAATTTAAAAACTCCCCAGGGCTTGCTTTTCTCCAGGCTCTCTCAGCCCATCTCCATTGCAGAGGTGCTCCAGCCCTCTGAGCCTCTTTGTGGCCTGCTCTGGAGTCTCTCCAGAAGGTGCCTGTCCCCCTTATGCTGAGGGCCCCAGAGCTGGGTGCAGCACTGCAGGTGGGGCCTCACCAGAGCAGAAGAGAGGGGCAGAATCCCCTCCCCTGCCCAGCCGCCCTCACTGCTTGTGATGCAGCCCAGGACATGTTTGGCTTTCTGGGCTCTGAGTGCTCATGGCTAGGTCATGTCCAGCTCATCCACCAGCACCCCCAAATCCTTCAGGGCAGGGCTGCTCCCCATCTGCTCATCCCCCAGCCTGTGTTGATACTGGGGGTTCTCACCCAGGTGCAGGACCTTGCATTTGGCCTTGTTGAACCTCAGTGGGATTCCCATGTGCCCACTTCCTGAGCTTGTCCAGGTTCCTCTGGCTGGCATCCCATCCTTTGGGTGGGCCACCAAGCCACTCAGCTTGGTGTCATCTGCAGCTCTGCTGAGGGTGCCCTCAATCCCTCTGTCCATGTCATCAGTGAAGCTATTTACTAGCACTGCTCGCAGTATACCCTGAGGGACACCACTTGTCACTTGTGTCCATTGGGACTCTGAGATGTTGAGCATCACCCTCTGGATGCGACCATCCAACCAATTTCACACCCGCTGGACAGTTCACCATCAAATACATCTCTTTCCAATTTAGGGACAAGGACATTATGGGGCCCAGGTCCAAGGCTTTACAGAAATTCATGAAGGTGACGTCCACAGCCATCCCGTCCACTGATGTCACTTGGTTGCAGAAGGACACCAAGTTGGTCAGGCAGGGCTTGCCCTCTGTATTTTTCTTTACAAGTTTTGGAAAAAGAATTTTATTGGTCTTGGATTGGTAGAAATTTCAGTCATGTCATTTTGACTTGAGTAGAAGATTTTCTTTTTTGACTTTTAAACAAAATTTAAAAGGATGATGTGATTTTCTGGGTGATTAAAAAAACCCCCATAGCTTGCAAGCACTTGTGCTCTTTGGTATTTATGATGCTCTCTTTGGTATAAGTTAGCTCTTGTGAGGAGAGACTTTAAACTTTCCAAGCTACCTTGAACCCAGGGTAATGTTTGATTTTCCGCTTCATAGTGCTCAAGAGATACATTGGTTCATGGTGTTTAAAATAAACACTCATGCCAGATTACCTGGGAATTGTGCAAGGAACTTTGAAAGGACACGTCCAGGACAATGTAGAACCCAACTCAACTCTGAGCACCCATTTTGCATGGGGTGTCTGAAGGAAACCACCTGCATGACCTCAACTTAAACCTAGCAATGGTTTAAATGGGATGGGCAGTATTTCCACAACTGTGTATCCTTTTGCTTCCTTGAATTCTTTCAGGTCTCCATGAGTTCGATGCCTTACAAGATCCTGAAGTGAATGACTTCCGAGCTAAAATGAGGAGAATCAGTGAGGAAAAGATTCAGTCACTTGTGGGTCTCTCCTGGATGGACTGGTTGAAGCACACTTACCCACCAGAGCAGGAGCCTGTAATCCCAGAGAGCTTCCAAGATAAGCTCTATAGTGGAAACCTTGTAGTGGCTGTTCATTTTGATAACTGCCAGGTAGGAATGGTTGTTCATCATGTTTCATGAGCTGCTCTTGATCCAGGTCTGAATTGGCACGAATTGCTCAAGGATATAAATGAAACAGAATATCTACGTTATGGTGTTTGTTTTAAAATGCAAAGTCTTTTACCAGGATCCATGACTCTTGAAAGAAAGTGAGGATGTGAGCTCACGGTTGAGAACTGAACTTCTAAAGTCTAATTACAGTTCAACTTCTAAAGGCAAAATGTACAACTTGTCTCTTCTATATTACTTCACATTTGTTTAAATGTAAAACATGATTCAAAGTTGTCAGGACATTTTTTGGCCAACTGTTCCTGTGTTGTTTCACTTACATTCAGTTTTAAGCTCAGTTTATCTGAGATTGCTGACAACACACTTGTCTCTGTGTGTGACTGACGGAATATCTTTGGCGTTGATCCGCTAATTAGATTGAGAAATAATTTTTTTTTAAAATGAAGACTTAGTATTCCCTTTACTAGAGATGCACATAGAAAACTTGTACAGTGAAACTTAGAGTTAGCTTTTTGTTAAGGCTGGCAAACCCATAGTTTATTTTTAAAATAACCCCCCCTTTAGTTTCTGCCAGGGAAACCTGAAATGTTCTAGCATGAGTTTTTTTGATGTTGAAGTTTTCTATCACTCTGCTTGAGTCGAGTATTCCCACTGCCATTTTTTGCACTCTGTTCTTTTGGATAACCACAAATGATCAGCATTGGAAACCTTAAAAATCTTTCAAGTGTGTAAATACATCAGGCTACATTTGGTGTCCGTTTTGACCCAGGTGCAAGAGGCTGATTTTTCTAATGATTCAGATGATTTTAGTTACAAAGGTGAATTATTTCAGGCACTATCCTTTTAAATTTAATGGTTTAAAATGCTACACACATCTGCCTCTGGAAACATTAAATGTAGAAGTGAAAGCTAAATTTGGTCAGCAGTAACTCCAGCTGATGTTGGATGCATGGGTGTTTTATGACAAAACCTTTTCCAGTCCTCTTCAGCTGAACAGAGAGCTTGTAGTTGTCCAGGAGTGAGATTACCTTCAGCCCTAGATTAAATACTGTATCTATATGCACATGCTGACAGGACAAAAGCAGTTCAAAAGTTCTTGCTGGTGCAGAATGTATTTGCCTGCCATTACAATAGCTTAGGCTGCTGACATTTCAAATGTTTCAAATGCTTCTGCTGCCAGCTCTGACCTTCAGGGCTATTAACAGTTCAAATCTGAGCTGCTTTTTAGAGCAGTAAAGTCCGTTCCAGACTCTACTACTTGCACTGAGCACTGGAGTCATCCCAGGAGAATTAAAGAGGAAGGTGTGGGGACTGTTCTGTCAGTTCTTGCAACTGCAAGATTGAGAGACGGAAATAGTGAAGTAGTTTTTGTCTGGAAGGTGTGGGTGAGCTGTAAGGTCTCCTTGGTTGTTTCTGGAGCAGGAGAGACTGCTCCCCATCTCTGTGACATGTCTGTTAAGGTCATCTGAGGAGCAAGGCAGCTCTCAGAACACCAGCTTCCTGGGAGGAAAAAGTGTTACTCCCTATCTACAACTAGGCAGGAGAAAAAAGTTACGGCAGGAGAAAAAAGCCTCACACTGTGGCAGCTTTCTGAAAGGGGGAAGCTGTTGTGAACCAGGCAGAAACTGAGAAAACACAGAATTAATTTAGTGTGACTCTGCAGGGTTTGCTTGTTCCATTGGGGCAGCTTGGCTTCTTACCAGTCTATATGAAAAAAAAAAGCACTAGTCAAAAGAATCTAAGCAGACAACGCTTCACATTTGTCATTAACTGGGTTTGGGGTGCTCACATCTTCAGAATTGGGTGAGTAAATAAAAAATAATAAAACTTGAAAAAAAACCCCAAAACAATAGAGCCCCAGGACCTCCTGAATCAGCCTTTGCAAATAAAGCATAATGTATGTATAAAGCATAATGTGGTAGATGAAGGGAGATGAAATATTTCACTGAAGGTCTTGTACTTTAGGAACTTGAAATTAATTTAATTTAAAACCTTCTTTTTAATTTACAAAAGAGTAACTTCTTGCCTTTATCTTTTTAGAGCACATTAAAATTAGAGATACTTTGGAAATAGGTTGATAGCCTCTAAGGGTTTTAATTAAAAACTTTCTTTAAAAATGCAGTCTTTCCGTGTTGTGTTCAATACTACAGGTGTTGGCTGCTACTCTTCTTTTCTGCTGTCCTCCCAATATGGTGGTGGTTTTCTACATAAATCACATTCACAGTTTCTTCTACTTTCTTACTTAAAGCTTTTTCTTCTGAGTTCAGTGATACCTAAAAAGTGGATTACCTGCTAGTGGGCAGAAAAGTGAAAAATTGCTGAATACTTTGAAATGCATCATGATTTATTGTCTCCCTCATTCAACATTCCAAAATACAGTCTTCTTGATCAATACATTGCTCTAGCATCTTTAAATCACTGCTAAATCAAATGAAGGCCTATGTTTTTAAAAGTACTTCTGATAACATAAAGGTTTGAGAATTAACAGCTTTTAGGCTGCCTATTATTTTGATTGCTCTAAACATACAGACTTTGAAATAGTTAAAATAGTCTGGATTTAACAGCTATTATTATTTCTACCTGTTTTATTATGTGTGCTACAATTTTAGTCTTGTGTGTCTACCTGTGAGAAGTTTGACCTTCAGTATTCCTGTTTGTGTTTTGTTAGGATGTATTTAGTTTCCAGGTGTCTCCTAACATGAATCCCATCAAGCTGAATGAGCTGGCAATCCGAAAACGTTTGACTATCCATGGAAAAGAAGATGAGGAAGTTGATCCTGCTGATTATGTGCTGCAAGTTAGTGGAAGGCTGGAATATGTCTTTGGTGATCACCCATTAATTCAGTTCCAGGTACACAGAATTTTTTGGAACTTGATGTAACAATTCTCTGCTGTCTTGGCCAAAGGTGCTTCCTCCCATCCCATTACTGAACAGCAACATCTCCCTCCCTCCTGGTTTCTGCAGCCCTCTGCAGTTGTAAAACACCTGAGCACCATTCCCTTTGTATCTCTGTAATGAATTCTTTGTTTCTTTGGTTTGGAAGTTGCTATAGAAATGCTGGCTGCTGACAGCTGTTTTCCCTGGGCTTTCAGTACATCCGCAGCTGTGTGATGAACAGGACCCTTCCCCAGCTGACCCTGGTGGAATGCTGCACCATCAAGAAGATGTGTGAGCAGGAGATGATTGCCATAGAAGCTGCCATAAACCGAAAATCCTCCAACCTTCCTCTTCCTCTGCCACCAAAAAAAACAAGAGCAACAACTGTGAGTTCATGGGGAGAATGTCTGATACCCTGAGGGAGCAGTGACTTGTGGGATTTAAATCCCAATGCCTGGGCTTTGTGCTGTGACCACCTGCTCCAGTGTAGGTCACCTGGGCCACTCAGAGCCTCCTGTTGTTTGGGAGATTTGCCTCAGAAACAGAAATGTACACAGGTCTTTGCTCTGGTACGCACTCTGCCGTTATTCAGAATGAAAAACTAATTTTGAATTATCAGGATGTAGGACACGATGTATGTTCTCACCCCCAGCTCCCTTTCAGCTGAGTTTTTTAATTTGTCTCCTCTTGTAGCTAGCATAACCAATTTATCTTTGAAGATTTCAAATTTATGTTTTTAGTTAAATTTTTTTGGTTTGTATTTGATCTTTTTGCTTAGAATGCTTAGCTTACAGAATAGGTCTCAATGTTACAGTGGTGAAGAATGAACTTGTATCTTTGTTTCTCTTCTCAGAGTGTGTGGGATATTTCCAACCCTTTCAAGATTATTCTGTTAAAGGGTAATAAACTAAACAC
The DNA here is from genome assembly GCA_013401135.1 of Cettia cetti. NCBI lineage: Eukaryota > Metazoa > Chordata > Aves > Passeriformes > Sylviidae > Cettia > Cettia cetti. The sequence continues at coordinate 34,074 of VZUI01056973.1, read as the reverse complement.
AGAAGAAAATGCCAAAGTAAGTAACTGTCTGGTATCAGAAGACATTCTGTTCATCCTTTTAATGATTTTTCAATGCTAAGTGAACTCAAAATCATAAAGATTTCAGCATTTTTATTTATCCCCAATTGCATTGGTAGCATTGGTCAATATCTGGCTTTATTGCTGAAATATTCCTTTATTGCCTGAAGTTGGATATGTGCGTTGGAACATTGCAATCATTGTGGCAGTATGACATAAGAGTTCATTGGCATTTGATTTTTTAAAACGTGGTTACTCTAAAGTGGTGTGAAGTGAGCTCATTTAAAATAGATTGTCATAAACACCTGACATGAGTGAATTCAATATGAAATGTTTTAAAGTGCAACGTGGTATTTTTGTAGTCCTGAAAATATTCTGTACGTCTAAACCTTGGACTGTGTGTTTCTCTACAATCTGTCTTTTATTTTCTGCACATGAGGAACACAAAGAAAGAAAGTGGAATATCATTTCCTGTAAAAATATACATGACTGGGCTACTGACTGCTGTACAGACCACAAGTTGTTAACACGTGGGAATTTATTGCACAGATACTTTCATGCCTTACAAAACACTTGATTGTGAGGTAGAAAAACATTAAATTCATTTATTTGGTTTAGAAATTAGTAAATTGTATAGCCACTCCTGTAGGTAAGGAAGATACCCAGTCAACCATTGATATTTGCTGCTCTCATGCTTTATTCAGGATACTTGATGCTTTTTTTTTTCATTCAAAACTGTTGTTACAACCTCCTTGTAAATTAGCAATCCTGCATTTTGGTCAGCACCAAAAAGAAGCTCTACATTACTGATAAATGAGCCATAGTTACATTTTAGTACCTGAGACACTGTGATTATGGAAATGGATGGCTGCAGAACCAGATCCCTCTTCTTTGGCTAAACCATTATTTAGGTAGTTTCAGTATCTTCTTAACTCTGTTCTGTAGACTCTTTTAAATTTTTAAAAGGAAAGATAAAAGAGCCAGTGCATTCTGGAAGCAACATAGCTCTCAGGAGTTTCTAAGCTGGTTTTTTTCAAGCTTAGAAAAGTACTTTCGGTTGATTTCAGTATGCTTTTAGGGGAAAAACGAAGTATTTTCTAAGCTTGAGAAGAAAGAAAAATGGGCATTTCTTTTGTATTGTCGCCTGTGGGCACCATCTAAATGTAATTTAGTATTTTGAATGTTTTTTAGTCTTGAAAAATTAAAAGCCCTGTGGGTAACCTAGAACAAGAATGTATGCAGTGACCCTGCAAACCTGTGCATGTTTCCCTGCCTTGTCTGTTTACAGTGTTACAAATTTGTGTCACTATTGAGAATGTAATTGTTTTCCAGTCCTGATTCTAAGGCTGTTTAATTCACTGCTATTGTTCCTTTAGCCCCACTGTGCTGTGGATAAGCCAATATTCATCCATTTTTGCTGAAACCACCAGCAAGGCTCACAAATGCAGTGTTTGTAGTGGGGAACAAAACATTTGTCAGCTGGGTAGCGCTGCCCCTGTGTGAGTTGGGTTGAGGACGTCCACCTAGGGCACAAGTGACCTCACCCAGCAGTCCAACACCCCATTTTCCAGTGACATTGGAAATTGCATTTCTTTTGTCTTGGTCTTCGGCCACCCCATCAGTACACACCATTTCATTCATAAAAGGAGCATGTCAGAATGAAAAGAAAAAAAAAATGGGATCCAATCCTTTACATTAATAAGATGAGAAGTCCTAGAATTAGAAAGATGAATTATTTTTTTACCTAAAACCACTATCGGATTTAATATATATCTCTCTCTTTCCCTTGCAATGCTCAGCAAAAATATGATAGTTTAAAGGGAATGTGTGGAAGGTTGATTCAGGAGCAGAGGGAACCTGAAACATGAGATCACTTTTACGCGTTTAACATTTAACATTGAGAACTTCTTTGGTGTTGACCAAATGATTACATTTGTGGATTTTTCTCTCTTTGTGTCTCTTTCTCACACTGGTATTTTGGAAGGCCACCTGTAAGAAGCTGGAACATTTCACTCTGCAGTTTTCTGTTCAATAACATGTATATATGTTATTGAACAGAAAACTAGAAATGAAACAGAAAAACTAAGAACAAAAAAAATCTTAGCATTGACCTGTAATGAGTTTAATTTCAGTGCCAGTAACTCCAGCTTCTTTGTCTAGTTGTCCTCCTTTCCTGATTCTGATTTTCATTGTTCAAGCTACCTGGTTTTGTTGGTTTCTGGGTACTAAAGACAAAACAAACCCTGGAAACCACATACATGGTCATTATTATTACAGGTGACTCCTGGTGTTAGGGTCAGCAGTGTTCCCTCTATACATTTTTAGAAATAGTTGAAATAAAAAGTGAGTTTTTTCTTAAGCTGAAAAAAATCCCAAATATTTCTTGTTTAGAAGCACAGATTGGTTCTACCTGGAGATTTTAATTTGTATTCAGAAAATTAGTCTTAACTTCTTCATTGTGCTTGGTTGTTTGACGAAATTCATATGTATGTGTGTTCTTTATTATTATTCTATGCTAAATTCTGTAGGTTCTGTGTCAAGCTTATAATCTCTCATTTCTTTATGGCAGGTTCATGTTAGGGCTGGTCTTTTCCATGGCACAGAGCTCCTTTGTAAAACAATTGTAAGCACAGAAATATCTGGGAGAAGTGACCATGTTTGGAATGAAGTGCTGGAGTTTGAAATCAATGTCTGTGATCTGCCAAGGATGGCAAGGCTCTGTTTTGCTGTTTATGCTGTCATGGATAAGATGAAAACTAAAAAGTCCACCAAGGCAATGAATCCTTCCAAATACCAAACCATTAGGAAAGCAGGAAAAGTGGTAATTATTTCGTTTGTTTTTCTTGAGTGATCTCCTAGTTATATCAAAATGAGCATCCAGAAATCTTCCTTTGTCCTCACTTTAGTGCTCAAGAATGCAAAATTAAAAACAAAAAGGTATTAAATGGTATTAAAAAGAGTATATGTATTAAGAATTGCACATCTTGGTATGAAAACTTTCGATACTTCTCAGTGAATAATTGTTTTTCTGAAAGGTATCAACATTAAAAAAAAACCGGGCCACCCTCTCAATTTTATGTATATTGCAGTGTTTTTCCGTGTAGTAACATTTGCTGCATCTTTGTTTCCATATAACACTTCTTTCCCTTGGCAGCATTATCCTGTAGCCTGGGTAAATACCATGGTATTTGATTATAAAGGACACTTGAGGAATGGAGAACTAGTACTGCACAGCTGGTCATCATTTCCTGGTAAACCTCAGTTTTTCATATTTGGCCTTTAAGTGCGGGAGAGTATGGGATCCAATAGCAGAATATTTACTGTATGCATGTTCAGTTATCTTGTAGTGATCTCTTTATTACTTGTATTTTTTATGTGGACAAATATACAACATTTTAATCTCCTTCTTGAAAGTATTGTTTAGCAGGAAAGAGGAAGAGCAAGAGCCAGCTTGGAAGTAGTGTTCTAAAAGTTTCATCGGTTATGGAAGGAAAACCACATAAAATAGATACATGTTTATATCTGCTGTTACTTGCTTTTAAGGTACAGTTTAGGTTTCATTTGGTCCCTGTGCCATGCACTCCAAATTGAATAGATCAGTTATAATGTAGTGGTAATATTGGCATTGGCAAAAATTGTGAATTAGAATTTTGTCTTGTTCCCTGATACTGAGAACAATTAGTGGGAGTGTCTGGAGCCTCTGTGCCACTCTTGATCCCACCCTGAGGAACCCTGTCCTAGCCTGGCTGGCCTGAAGCTCTGCTCTCCATCTGATCCTGAGGGTGTGTCCTGCTCTGCAGAAGCTGCAGATCTTACTGGGATTTGTTTCAGTGTAGGGGTAGCTCATCTTCCCTGGACTATTACATTTACTTAAGGAAATCGGTTTCTCATGGGGTGATAACCCAACATTTGGGAATGTAGGAGGTGATTTATGCTGGAAATACAGAACATTGCACTAAAAGTGCTGTGCAGTAAAATGTGCTCTGTCCATTTTATAGGGAAGTGATTTCTTACTGCATGCCTGGCCTGTCATATTAACTGTTCTGCCTATGTTTCAGATGAACTTGAAGAAATGTTGAATCCCATGGGAACTGTCCAGACCAACCCTTACGCTGAAAATGCAACAGCTTTGCACATTCGATTTCAGGAATATTCAAAACAGCCTATTAATTACCCTCCCTTTGATAAGGTAAGGGATGAGCTAAAAAACACTCATGAGTGCTTATGTGGAAATAGCTGTTTCTTCTTTCCTTTCAGCACTGCCTTTTCCAGTGAATTCCCCTTTTCTTGCCTTTTAGTCACCATACTGCAGTTTGTTAAACTTGCACCTCTTGAGTGGCAGAGCTTGACTTCAGGGTCTATTTTGAAAATATACAATCTTAAAAGTGGTCTGTACATGGTCTTTTGAAGGTCAAAAGCAAATCAGTTTCCCATATGAATGATCTTACAAAAAGCTAAATTTATCTGCTGTTCTGGAAATCTTCAAACTGTGCTTGCCTGTGATCTATAAAGATTTCTTCTTTCTTGGTACAAATGTGTTACCCACTCTTTGGGACACTGCCCTATGAGCTTAAGTCCTTTAAAGGATAAATGGACTCTTAATACTGTGTGCAAAGGGATTTCTGAAGGTCTGCTCTTGGGCTAAATCCACTGAAGTGGCCCTGCAGTTTTCTACAGATGAAGATAAGAATCTCTCTAGAAAGGAAGTGTATATTTGGATACACGTAGTTATTTCTGTAGTGTGAAGGATAGATGGAAAGATGTTCTGAAACTAGCAAAAAAAAGTTAAGACCTCAAAATAAGTAACGAAAAAGTCTTAAAACAGACTGCTAATGATACATTATAAAAGTCAGTCTTAACTCATATATACAACACTCTGAATTTTGGTGTGGGGAAAGTCAATAACAACTTAGAGAAATTGCCTTTTTTTGTTTGTTTTGTTTGTTTGTTTTGTGGGGGTTTTTGGGTTTGTTTGGGATTTTTGGGAGGGATTTTGCATCTTTTTTGGGCATGAACAAAAAGACTGAAATTACCAAGTTTTATCATCTTGTTCAAAGGTGGATTTGGGATTTAAGTTCGCAAAAATGAAATGAAGTAACAAGATAAGGTTTCTTTTGTTTCAGTTTGGATTGACAGTGTTTCCCCCTCCTTGTCAACACAGTACTTTTTCTTTTATTCAAACATCATTGGAAATGCAGTAAGAGCTCAACCAGTACCGACCACTTGCTGCCTCATTTATGGCTGACCAGATAACACTAGTGAACATATTTTATCCAGTTTTGGTGTGGCTTCATTTTGCTCATTGCACTTACATGTATTTAATTCTAAAGAAAAAAATTGATGTACATATTACAGACAAGCTAATTAAAAGTGTGTCTCTTTAGTAATCACATATTTGTTTTGGCTCTGGACCTTCTTTTTGTTCTCCCTGCAATACCAAGTTCTCAGGAGTTAAAACCCTGGGCTGAATGCAGCCAGTAGATTTTACTGGGTGAGACAGTGTGGTGACAGTAAGGTGGGGTCTGATGGTTTTCACCCCTTGTAACTTTCAGCTACATTCAACTTAGTCTCCTAAGGATTCTCTTGTTGAAGGTTCTGTTGAATGAGGAGTGACATTGCAGCTGCTGGAATTACATCAGCTGAGGATGTCTCTCACAATGCTCCAGCTGAGACTTGCTTGCTCTATGGCTGCTTCTCATTTTCCCAGTGTTGTTGCTTGTTTCTGCCAAGAAAACAAAGAATGAGATGCCAGATTTTTGTTTTGAGAAACATAATGTGCAAAAATAGATGAATCTTTTCAATCATATCATTGACCTGCTTGCGCAGTGAGGAGCTGTTTGGGGCTGAGGGAGCAAATGTGCCTGGACCAGGGATAAGAAACTTGTCTGAGACAGGAGGCATGTGTGGGGCTTGTCCGTGGCCAGTGCTGCAGGCACATTGTGGGGCTCAGGGTTCACTCGAACAAAGCTGGACTTGCAAAGACTTTGAAAGTTTATTTGCAAACAGAGTAACTCTGCAAAGCACGGGCAGGCAAGAATCAAACAGAGAATCAGGACACTGTGGTTTTGTTTATGCATGTTTTCACACACAGTATGTAAATAAGCTTTGTAGCCAAGTAGCAGATGTAATACATGATATTTAATGAGAGTTTCATACAGAGAAAAGAAATAAAAAAAGTTAGGATGTCTTTCTAAGGATTTTAGCTGCTGGGTATTTATGCTCTGATCATTGCAGTCTTTTGTTGTTTCTCATGTTGTGTGAGTAAAGACAACACAAGTCTTGCTGAACTTGGGGGTGCTGTTCTACTCCTGGGTGATGGGAAAGGCAGAGCTCTCAGGAAAAGGAGATGCTGGAGTTCCTTAGACTTTTTTCTTTATCAAGATTTTATTTTATGATTTGTTCCTCGCAGCAGCAGGGGCTGACAGCTGTAGATAGAGATCCCTGGTCAGTTCAGCATTGTAACAGCTGGCTTGGTTGCAGTAACCAATGTGTGGAATGCACTTTGAAGAACTGCATTTACTTCTAGACTTAATTCTCCATTATGGGTTATTGCATGAACTTCAATAACCAAGTAAAATGTTCAAAAAGAAAATAAAAATGAAGGGGAGATCCAAGATCTAGAGAAGTACTGGGACACACTGATTGAGCTCATATGGGCAGTCTGAGAGCATGTTGAAAGGACTGGCCTTGTGGATTCTTACTGGGATTGAGGGCTAGAAGCATGGACCCAAGGGCATGGAAACAGTGCCCTTGGAAACTGCACAAGTAGAGGTGAGAAAGCAAAGGATAGCTTAGAGTTGGGGGATTGGTTTGCTGTGGTGAAAAATAAGGAGGAAATGCAGAAACAGAAAGCAAGATGTCATCAGGAAGGCTGTTTAATTTAATCCAGGAGTGATGAAAAAGGAAATAATTGAGGTAATCATGAGCACTGCTCTTCCTGTTCTCCCTAGTCCTGCAGATGAGAAAAGGGACACTGCACACAAATCCGTGTTATACCCCTGGATATACAGAACTGCCTAAAGATAGCAATGTTTCCTTATCTGCTTCATTTCTGTAAAGCTGATCCTAGCAATGCAGTCAGATTTGGGGTTAAATCTAATGTATTTAAAACCAATTTCTTGCAGATACTTGAAAAGGCAGCTGAGATTGCAAGAAACAGTGACAATGCTGCAATGGCGGTGAGCACCATATAAAGACTATTTTAAAATTAATTTTCTGGGGGTTTTCGGTTCTTATCTTCTGGATTAATCTAGAAATTAAGAAGTCAGGTACTCAAACAGCAATTCTACTGGCTCTGTTTTCTTATATAATTCACTTTGATGAACTGCTTTAAAATTCAGATATATACCTGTTTTTTGAGTATATTTTGGGCTTTTCTATATCTTGTCAAAAAGCTTTACATACTCTGGATTTGGAAGACAGCTAAGATTTACATTAGATCTGGAAAACAATTTAGGACTAGACCAAAATAAGTGTCTGTCTACTTGGCAACCATGTTTTCTTTTGATTATTGCAAAAGTATTTTTTTGTTTCTAATGAAAATAAATAATTATTTGTGTATCTGAATTTACTCATTTGAAAAATAGAAGAAGAAAGTATATGCATCCTAAATGAGAGTGCTCCATGTCAGAGTTGGAAAACAGAAATATTGCCATCTAGTGTCCTTAACTCTAAAGTTGAGCTATTTTTTCAGAAAATTCTGCACACTGGATTTGGAGTCTGTTACTTACAGTGCCTATAGTAAGGAGTCTGGAAGAAAGGCACAGTGGTCATTTCCCTGTATTTCATGAGTTTTTATCTGGTGTTCTTTCTGCTCTGGAGTTGCTGTATTTGAGCTACCATACCATAATCTTGCTGAATTTATCACAACATTCTACATCTCTCATTTCCTAGGGTCGAGGTGGTAAGAAGTTTTATGTTGTGCTAAAAGATATAATGGAAAGAGATCCTTTATCTCAGCTTTGTGAAAATGAAATGGATCTCATTTGGACTTTGCGGTATGACTGTCGTGAAAATTTCCCACAATCCTTGCCAAAACTGCTGCTCTCTTTAAAGTGGAACAAACTTGAAGATGTTGCTCAGGTAAGCGAAAAGACAACGATGGTGGGGAAAAAAAGCTTCAGTTAAATCATCAGTAAGCAGGATTTTTCCCAAGTTTGATGTGGTGATGTTGTGCAAGTTGGAGTTCAGTGTCTGACTTGTGCAGCCTGGACACATAAAAAAGAACTTATTCTCTCAAAAAACCCCCATAAACCAAACCCAAAATGCATTTCAGAGGTCCTCTGAATGATGAGAGAAGCACAGTGGGTATTTATACAGACTAATGTTAAAACCTTGTGCTCAAATTTGATGTTAAAAGCAGGAATTTCACACTCATCCAATGCAGCCCTGTGCTCCAGCATGGTCAGCCAGAGCTGGGCTGTGTCCAGCTGAGCTGGGAGCATCTCCACCAGTGGAGACTCCACAGGCTCTGGGCAGCAAAGTGCTTGACCACCCTCACAGCAAGAATGTGTTTTTATAAGACTATTCTAAAAAAAAACTTGTAAATGAAGATCTGAAATAAAACTTCTTGTGAAAATTGTTAAGCTGCTCAAATACTATAAAATACACATCTCAGACTGGGTAATTAAACCTCACTGAGGCAGACAGATGGTTTTTCTAAGAGATGTGAGACTAGTGCTACAAAACACATCATTCTCATCCTGTCTCTTTGACCAAATAGTCTCTTTAAAGTAACTTTTAAGGACATGAGGCTGGTGCTATGATACAAGGTGCATTTTCAGTAAAATTGTTTCATATGTTTGCTGTACAGATGTTCAAGGTTATTTTACTACACTGTAAAGAAGTTGGTGTAGCTGCCTTTTGCTGCTGTATTTACCCAAAAAAGAATCCAACTCTTGGGACACTTTTTGGGAATAGGTTTAACTTTAATACAGGAAGAATTTTATGAGCCCATAATAAGACCATCCCTGCTTGATGGACTGATTGTAAAAGTAATAAAGTAACAGGTTTTTGGATTGGTATTGGAATGTTTTTGTCAGGTTGTGTACAGAGAAGTTTGGGCCAAGCACAGCACTCTTCCAAGGGGTGGAGCCAGGCATTGTTTTGTCTTCCTGACAGAATTCACATAGAAATGATGCTCAGCTTCTTGCAGACCACTACACTGAGATAATGTTTGTCTTTCCTTGAGTCTCATTTAAAAAAAAAATCAACTACCTTTTTTGATTTTTTTTATCAACTTTGAGCTAAAAAGCATTTGCTGTGAAGGGTTATGACTGATAGTATAAAATTCTATTGCACCTTAGTATTCTGGTCTTCACCTGTTACAAGCTACATGTTCCTGGAAGAAACGGCAGTCACTCCATGAAAATCCATCTTCTGTCTATCCATCATATGATTTTTGTGATTATTCAGTCAGAATCTTAGTTTGCTCCAGCAGAGAGTTAATTTTCTGCTACATCCTTCCTACCAACTATGTGTATGTGTTCTATGAACTTGTAAAAATAAATGGAATTTCATCCCAGCTCCTTGTCTGTGCCATTAACATTACACTAACAAAATGGAGCACTCACATTCCTTGCTCACTTGTGTTCTTTCGTGTGCAAGAATCCTGTTTCTTAGTAGTTCCATTACTTCTGAATTTATTGTTCATTATTAAAAGTTATCTAGAAATCAAAACCGTAGAAATACAAGCAGGCACTTGTTTGGTCCTTAAAATATGTGAAGGAAAAGGCATTCTGAGTGCTGGGGCTTTGAAATATGGCCCTTGGTAGCAGTTTTGAAAAGTTATTTGGAGTATGGATATTAGCTGACAGCTCAAAGTGTCCTTTACATTTGGAAATTAAATATTATATATGCATAAACCTTTTTATTTACACAGTTGGCTGAAAATATGTTGTTGTCTTGTTACTGTGTACTGTCTGGAAGGAATACAGTATTTGTTTGCTTATCTATAGACAGTAGTGCAGTTTATATCATAATATTGGTTTTGGCAGTCTGGAGAGTCTCTGAAAAATGAGATCTTACCTTAAACATGCTGAATATTTCTGTACTACATAGACATTTCAGTACTCCTAATGATTAACCTTTTCAGGTAAGGCAAGGCAGCCTCATGAATTTTAGGAATTCCAAAATTACCAGGATTCATCATTTACTTCCCATCAAAATTAAATATTTACTGTACTAGCAAACATTGTCTGCTACAATGGGCACGCTGTTGTACCAGAACTTGTTTTAATGCCCGTTTTTAGATGTATTTCAGTAAAAGTCTTGACACTTCAAGCAAGAAGTTTAAAAAACCCCAAACACAATACAACAAAACAACAAAACCCAAGGAAGCAATCAAACATCAGCTGTTTATAAGAAAAAGCAATCAAACACCGGCTGTTTTTAAGCAAATGGATTTAAAACCTATATTCCTGTTTTTATTAATGCAGCTTAAAATAGCAAGACTCTTCTAGAAATGGACTCTCGTATTTGATTGTAGACCACTTTAATCTGTTAGTTCAGTGGTTCATGAAGTTATGTCCAGTGGATTCAAGCAGCTTTCCTGAATTATTTGCCATTATTTACCCTCATTGGATTTGCAGGATTTTAGTAGAATGGTTGCACAGAAGGAATTGCCTTTACTGCTGCCATAACCTTACTGCTCAGGAGAGTAGCAGGGTGGCAGAACTTGTTAGGAGAATTCACAGGCAGTATTTCTTCTCAAAGCAGAATTAAAACAGAGCAAAAAATTAAAAGAAAATTTAAAAAAATCCACTTGCTTTCACTGAAGTGATGCCATCATTACTGAAAGTAGAGAAAGGACAACTGAAATACTTGAAATAACTGGAATAACAATACTGGCCTGTGCTTTATTGTATTGTCTCATATAGTCTTGTTAGGGAAGAAATTGTGGTTATTTCTTTATAGAAGAAAATATCGATGCACCAAGGCCAAATTCAAGTTTTCTCTGAAACATTGCATTGTTCATTCTCATTGTAACCACCTGTGCAATGATTTCAGCAAGGGGAGGAGCTCTGTAATTTCAAATCATCTTCCCAATAAACATACACACTGTGGACCATGACTTCCACTGCCTGATATATGAGGCATGTGGGGCCACTTATGCTCATCTTTTCAGACTAGTTCAGGTTCTCCATTTCAATCATGCAGTATTAACAAAAAGTCTGCATATTTTTGCTGCTTCTGCACCTGATTTACAGTAAATTGTGCAGAAATTCTGATAGTTTTGTTTTGGAGTCTGACACTGTCTGACAAGCAGAGCTGCTGTTTGCAGTTGCTGTGTGTGCTTTGTGTATTACATATGTGATCAAGGTTAGTATTTCCTGCAGAATTTCAGTGCCAGTGTTCCTGCTGTGGAAGCATTGGTGGCTGCAGCCCTTGACATCAGGACTGGTATGACCCTTGCTGGGTCAGTAGATTTTGGAGAGTATTTTTGAGTGCATTTTTCTGTGGGAATGTGTCATCTATGTTTAAAGTACCTTTAGTTTTACTTTACATCATTACAAATTGTGCATGTGTCCATTCCAGTATTTGCCCATGGAAACAGTTTAGCTGATCCTTTCCTCCACTTCTGGAGCTGCAGCACAGTCCTGGTTTTGTGCTGCGATTCATGCCCATTTCTTGCCTTCTGGATTTCACAAAAATGATGACTCAATTCAGAACCTGCCCCCAAGGTGTATAAATGGTGTTATGAACACACCTGTTAAAGGTGGGCTGAGAATGTGAACTCATGTTTATCATTCTGGAGCTGGAAGCAGGAGTTGATGTGTGATAGAGCAGAAATGAAGGTTTTTCACTGCTGTAAAGTAATTATGAAATCAGGAGAAGAACAAGATCTTTTTAATTATTCAGATTCTGTAAATTGCTATTGAAATATGGAATAACCTGTTACCTAATTTGTAGGGAAGGGTATTATTATCATGACTTGTTCCTACAGAAAGAAACATCTTGTGCTGTTGACACGCTGCATTTATACTAATATTCATTTATATTAATGTGCATTAAAGTGGTTTTTTTGTATTTATAGTGCACTGTTTCAGTAATGCAACTTTATACAATTGCTCTCAGCAGGTAGCTGTGAGCTTCATAACAATACAATAAAATCAGTTTATTTTGTGAGACCTCTCAATGTTGTTCTTTTTGGTACTCCAAAGTTATGGATCATTTTATTCTGTAATTTTTTTCCCAATACATTATTTTTAATATCTAACTTTTTTTTTTTTTAAGCTCATTATTGTTCACAATGAATGTGCAAAAAGGCTCCATCAGTTGAGGTGGACAAATATTTTTGGTAAAGAAAGCTATCTCTCAACAAAACCCTTTTTTAAAATCCTTAGTAGAAAACTTGCACTCTTAACAAAATGGTTATATATTTATGAGAGCACTTACAAAACATCTTACTTTTATTGAATGTTTTTAAATCATATATATCTGGTGTTACCTAATTTTTGTTTGCTGTGCATTGTGTCTGCATGTGGAGAAACAGGCTTTTCAGACTAAAAATAATGTGCATCATTTTGAAGAGTGAGAAACCTGATCAGAAGTGGACTCAGTTACTCCAAATTATTTCTCTCCTTTCTACTCCCCTGCCCTCCCTCATGGCAGCTGGTCACAATCTTTTGTTGATTTGAGTGCTTTTATGACCTGTGTCCTTACCTGTCACCTTTTTGTTGGAACAGCTTCAGGCCCTCCTGCAGATCTGGCCCAAGCTGCTGCCCAGGGAGGCTTTGGAGCTGCTGGATTTCAATTACCCCGACCAGTACGTCAGGGAATATGCAGTAGGGTGCTTGAGGCAGATGAGGTAGGTGAGGGTTTCTGGGGTGGCAGGCTTCATTCTGTTTGCTCACAGGATAAAACAACCCCAAGAGGAAAGAGCTGAACACACTGCCTGCCATGAATGGGTGGCCTCATAAAGCAGTCTGATTTCTGGATAGGCTCCCTGACAGCTAAATAAAACCACCTTATTCTGACACCTTGTAGGAAATGATGGTTATTTTCCATGTTGCAAGGAGAAGACCAATGCACCTTTGTCCCAGAGAGGACTGGGTGTTCATCTCTTGAGAGCAAGAGAAATGTTTTAATAACAAAGGGAGAAATATTCCTGGAGTCAAGTACTGTAACACCTGGCACCCAGCCACCTCCACTTGGCTGTGCCATTTAATAGGAATGTGAACTGCAGCATGTAATAAATAATGAGAGAATTACTGATTTGGTTTTGATTCACAGGAGCCTTCATTCCCTTATTGCATTTTGTTTGCTCTCCACTGTAACCTAGGGCAGGACTTGTGTAACGTTATCATTACTGCACATTTCCTGTCCTTGAATTCTGAATTCTCTGCGGTGAATAGTTTAGTGATTAATTTTTAATGGTCAAGGATTGACTCTTGGGGTAAAAAAAAAATAAATTATTTTGACTTCTTTCAAATCCAAACAAGGAATTTGTCTGCTGGGCTAAGAATGCATCTGGAATTATTTCCATCTGGAAGTTGCACTAAGTTGTTTGTTGTCTTTCTCTGCGTGATGGAAAAATTGGGAGACACTCTTGGTGTTGAACCAAATCCTGTCACTGTTGGGTTTGTCATAGCACTTGAAATTCTGGAGTATCACTACTCTAGTTACTCTCTTACTGCTTTTATGTACCTCATTCTAGTGATGAAGAGCTCTCTCAGTATCTTCTCCAGCTTGTGCAAGTCCTGAAGTATGAGCCTTTTCTGGATTGTGCACTCTCCAGGTTTCTCCTGGAAAGAGCACTCGGCAATAGGAGAATAGGACAGATGCTGTTCTGGCACCTGAGGTAGGAGATTTTCCTTTCATCTTTCTGAAACTTTAGAAACTTTCTTAGTCCTGGTTGGACTTTCAGATATGTCTTCTTAAGGATTTTTCTAAATCAGCCATTATCATAGTGCCCCACAACTCCTCTTGGTTTCTTTGTCTTTGGCCTCTATAGATCACACCTCTCACTAAAAATAGTGGTCTGTAATCTACCCTTGGATGAAAGTATTCCAAACTTCCTTCAGCTCTGACTACCTGATGAGTTAGGTTTGTAAATACCCCTAGTGTTTGTTTTGGCTGTGGGTGCAGTAAAAGCACAACATTTGTACTTCACAGTTGGGAAAAATTATTATTGCTGCAAATCTAACAGAAAATAAAAGCTGTTCTGTGTGTTCTTGCTACTTTTGATAACCTGTTTCATGAATGGCAGTAGCCTTGCAGAATGGACTGGAATAGGTTGGATAGGTTGATTCTGTCTTTAGAACACAATGAATATTAATATTTCTAGCTAGAAAGAGCAAATGTTGCATGAAAATGTTTTGGAGGATACTTATCTCTGATACAAAGTTCAGTGGTTTGCTTCAAAGTGTTCTCCTCCAGGCAAATTGGGCTTCTCCCTTAAAAAAGGAGAATGTGTGGTTTAAAGTCAACCCTTCAGTGACTTCTCAGTGCTGCTCTGAATAAAAAGAGGTCCTAAAGGAGATATTCATCCCCACCTCTTGGCATGAACACTGCTGCCCCCAGAGCAGTCCTGGGCATTGAAACAAGGATCCTGCATCCAAACTGGCCTGTTCTCATCGTCTCCAGCACAGAGGGCTTCTGGCATTTCCTAAGAAATCTGCCTTTTTGTTTCAGCTATGTCACCATGAGGTGTTTTAATGTTTGATATGACTATGAGCTGTTCTAATGTTTGGTGTGACCATGAGATGTTTTAATGTTTGTTCTGGGTTTCTTTTTTTTTTTTTTTTTTTTTGGTTTTGGGGGGATTTTGAAGGACTGGAATGATGCAGTTGTACCAATGCTGTGGTCTGCTGAGCAGCTTTTCCCCTTGCAGGTCAGAGGTTCACATCCCCGCCGTGTCGGTGCAGTTTGGTTTGATACTGGAGGCCTATTGCAGGGGGAGCGTGGCTCATATGAAGGTGCTGGCTAAACAGGTGGGGACTTCCCTTTGCTGTCATCCTGACCTGTCCAAGCCTGGAACTCCCATTCTTATTTCATTGCTCCTTGAAGGGGATATTGGCTGCCTTAACAAAGTTGTGTAGTGCTGAGGAGAAGGAGGCATGAGTGACACAGGGAATTAAAAAGGCTGAGTGATGGATCAGTCCCCATGGCACAGAAGGTAGCCAGGGCTGTGGGGCCTCAGGGAGCTGGTTTTGCAGTGCTCTAAGACCTGTGAGACACCTTCTGCACTGTCTGTGTGTTCTGGACACAACAGAGACTCCCTGGATTAACTAGAGAAGGATTCTGTGCATTTCAAGTTTTCCTCCCTATAAGGGTAGGTTGTTCTAAATTTTACCTAGACTACTCCAGGAGTACTTCCTGCAGCTTTGGCTTTTGTTAAAAGGTGTTGCAAATCACCCTAATACTCATTTTAGTATTAATATAGGTCCGTCATTTACACACATAGAGAGAACAAAGGAGAGATATATTCGCTTTTAAATACCCTAATAAGCACGAGAGGTTTGCTCTTGAAAGCACTAATAATTATATCAGCAGATCATTAAAAGACACTCACAAATCATGTTTGAAGTCTCTAATGCAGTTTTAGTGAGTCAATTAAGATTGTGATCTTAAAAATATTTGAAAAATTGTCTCTCTTTGGAGTTAAAGTATTTACTGTATCAGGCCACAGAGATTGACTCAGTGGATGAGTAACTGATGGCGGTGTTTGCATTGAAGCTGTGCTTTGTGAGCACATAGAACAGGGATGTTCTGTTGTGCTCTTTATTGCTGCAGCTCACAGGACGTGGAAGAGACCATCTCTTCCATGTGTGCTCATTAGCATTGTCAAAATCATGAAAAGAGTAGGTGGTGAAATGCTTTAAGCAATAGATGTAAGGTCAGTAAAGTTTTTGTGCACTTTACAGGAAGCAAATGTCAGTACAATCAAAGAAGGGGCAAAAAAATTCCCAACTGTGCAAACACGGAAGAAATTCAAAGTAGAAATACTTCAAAAAGTTCCTGTTTGTACAACACAGGTTCTATTTTGTTCCCTTGTCACTGATGTTTGTACAGCTCCTAGAATAGTGGAAAAGCAGAGCGCTTTTGGTTTTGACAGATGGCTGACCTGGCAGCTCTCCACTGCCCAGTTTTATAATCAAACTCCATACAATTTCCACAGCATCCTGCCTGGCAGGGTTCAGGTTGTGGGAGGGGTGAGTTTTGACTCAGCACCTTGTAAGTCAGGCTGAAGCTTCCTTGTATAGAAAAGAGCTTTCATAATTGTTACATTGCTGTTGTTTGCTAGAGAATCTGTGTATTGCCCAGGACCTTAGTGCTTCAAGCACAGCTGATTGTTAGAAGAACTCTTTGGTCAAGAAGTTGCTTAGATGTATTATTGTATTTGCTGTATGTGCCATCTTGGTTTGTCAAAGGGCTTTGGTCTGTCAGTGTTACACATTTACATCAGCAGTTTCCTTATAGATTTTGGAACAGTAAAAAACTTTGCCAAACAGAAGGGAGAAAAGGAGTTTAACCCACCTGTATTATTGCAAATAATTGCCGTGGCTTTTTACACATTTCTAAGGTAGAAACTGTGCTTAGTTGAGATGCCATGATTTCAAACACTTCAGCCAATTAAAGCTTTTGTGTTCGGCCTGACTTCAGCAGGATTTTAATGACACACACTTTAAGCTTTGCTCTGTGAAAATTGTCTGCAGTGGTCATGTGGCCATACCTTGTTGGATGCAGCTTAATGTGAACAACAAAGTATCTGCATCCACAGCTCATCTCGAGTAATGTTTCAGTTTGTTAGAGCATGAAATCATCAGTATTTCTGTTACTTCAGTATGCCTAGGGGCACTTATGTGCTTTGTTGAAATAGGGAACTAAAAATTGTACTTTGAAGAAGGAATTTGTTGTTAATGTGTCATACATTAAAATGCCTCGTTCATTTTTTTGGAAATGTTAAGTCGTGCTTTTAAAAGTGACTCAAAGCTTAGGAGCTTTCATCTCATCAGTGTCTCTGTTAATTACAAAAATGATATTTCTGAAACACGAGCAACTTAATTTCCATCCATTATTTCCAGTTTTAAAAAGTTGTAGAATTATTTAATACTTGATTTTGTTATGAAATGGGATTTTGTACTGTTATGTCTCAAATCAGAGCAATAACTCTTAATGATAAAAAATCTCTTTCAGGTGGAAGCCCTCAATAAAATGAAGACTTTAAATAGTCTGATTAAGCTGAATGCCATGAAGCAAAGCAAAGCAAAAGGCAAAGATGCAATGCACACATGTTTGAAACAAAATGCTTACAGGGAAGCACTTTCTGACCTCCAGTCGCCTCTGAATCCTTCTGTTATACTCTCAGAACTGCAGTAAGTAAAGAATGAGCACAACTTCCTTGTAGCTTTGCATGGAAAAAGTAGAGCAGGAACACATTTGTCTCTGAACTTCCTCTGGCTGCATTGTTCAGCATGTGCTGCCACAGGGAACTTCTCCTACAGTGACAGAAGCTCTGCTGGGCATCTTCTGAAGTTAAGATAACAGTTAAATTAGAAGATTTTTGTGATCCACCATGAAACTTAATACTGCCTTAGTCAATGCATTACCATGGCTAAACCTATTTAAATGTAAGCCTAAAAGTGAATTTGACTGCATTTCTAGCTTCTGTTTTTAATAATAAGCACAAAGGCCACTAAAACTTTTCACAGCACTTTAAATATAAAGTCTAAAAATTGGTGGGAAAGGATATAAAGAAAACAATTTTCTCTGAAAATAAGGGTGCTTGATTTAAGCAGTAGATATACATTCACCAGTCAGTATCAAATACACTGCACATGTAACAAAAGTGCTCATAGCTTAGTGAGTGCTTGTGGCATAGCAGCAGAATGAAAGCTGAGAGAGCATTTAAGTACTTCCAGACTGGAAATCTACGTGTTCTCTTACGTTCTGAACATCTGAATGTTTAGCTCTTTTCAGGTGAATTATTCCTATTTGACTGAAACTTCTGTCGTGTTCTTTTCTAGCGTTGAGAAGTGTAGATATATGGATTCCAAAATGAAGCCTCTCTGGATAGTGTACAACAACAAAATGTTTGGAGGAGATCTTGTAGGGATCATCTTTAAAAATGGTGATGGTAAGCAATGCTAGAAACTTCCAATTTTTCCTTTTCCTTCTTCATTGTCATGTTTGCACTTGAGCTGTATTATTCTGTGTTGCCACAATGTAAACATGAATTTCTCTGACACCAGTAAACAAATTAAGCATCTTCTGACTGAGTTTGAAAGCACAGACACTCTCAGTCAGGACAATGTAATTAAGATTAATACCACTTTAACCCTTGGGCTGGGTGAGTATTTTTAGATCCCTTTTTCTGAAGGCCTTGGAAACTTGAGGAAGTCTGTGAGGAACTGAAGCACGGGTGTCACCTTTGGTTGCAGATCTCCGACAGGACATGTTGACGCTCCAGATTCTGCGATTGATGGACATTCTGTGGAAAGAAGCTGGCCTGGATCTCCGGTAGGGACCTCCCGAGGGCTGGTGTGTTTGGATGGAGGGTCTGCTTTTAGAAATAAAGCTTTCCTGTTTTTAGCACCTTCCCCACTGTCCTCTTACTACACGTCTGTCAGGGTGCCCAGAGGTTTCAGCTGTCACAGCAAGGTGAGCAGGCTGTGGGAAGCGTTACCTCCTTCCTGCTGCTCCTCATTGCTGCTCACACCAGCACTTACCACCACTGGGAACATCTGCAACCCTGAAGTCGCTTTCTCTTGTTGGTAAAACACTGTTTGGATGCCAGAATGCATTTTTCTGACCAGAAATATCTCCGTATCTTCCAAAGTCTCTTGCAAAGCACCTTTCTTACTTTCGTATGCTTGATAAGGTAAACATGACATCTGTGAATGAATACTGGAACATTCCTAAGAGTAACAGTGTCAGTCATTGCTCAGTGTTAGCGCACAACCCTCTGGTACATGGGAAACTTTTCCACCCAAATTTATGACCCAGTCTTAGGTAACATAATTCACAAATTCTAGTTGCATTTTGGGAAAGTAGTCCTAAAGAAGGCACTGGGTGTCACATTATTAGAAACCATTTTTAGCCATAAATTAAATTTTGCATGCCTGTGCAAGGGCTGTAATCCTCTGTGTTCTAATGTTTTTTACAAGTCTAGAGGTACTTCTATTTAAATATTGCCTGAAATACTTCATTTAGATTCTTGGAGCTCTTTTCAAATTTTTTATGGTTCAAGTATAGTAGTGGGAACTACCTAAGGCGTGTAACATCAGCACACTTAAGTAAAATTATTAACTTCTTCCTTAGAATGCTTAAGGAAAGGTGGGAATATGAATTACAAATTGTTTCTGGAAAGGTACCTTTGTGATGAGATGGTTGGGTGTGTGTGAAGTTGAACACTGATGTGAGGAAACCTTAGGTCATTTATGTCATTATAAATTGACTGTGAGGAGGCTGATCCAGCATTTGGGGGCAAGGACAGCCTCTGGCAGCTGTGGAATCCTAGATGAGGCATTCCTCAGTAGCTGCCTTCCCAGAAGCTGCTTGTGGTTCCAGCATGGGCCACACACCATGCCTAGCAAACAGGAATAGTGATTAGAGTCATCAAATATGCTTTTCCTGACTAAGGCTTTTTTTTTTTTTTAGAGCAACAAAGGAAAACCAGAAAGTAGTTCTGATGTCCAAGATTTTTCTTAAAACTCTGTGAGGAAAGTAAAAAGTAGAAAGGGGAAGTTCCTAGTGAGAATTGAAGTTCTATATTTGGCCTCTTCAATTTGTTTGCTTAACTGGGAGCATCTTCCTTCCATTCATCCTGTCATAGTTACCATTATGAAATAGAATCCTGGGATTGAGGCAGGGTTACAGTTCAGTGTCTGTCAAAGAGATTAATCAGGCACTTGCCAAAAGAAGGCTCTGAATTGACCTTCCTTGGGAACAGAGTTGGACAGAAAGCACTCAGAACACCCAGAGCAGGAGGGCACAGCCATGAGGGTGAGGCTTTGGCATCTCTGTGTTCATAGCCTGCATCTCTCTCAAGAAGACACAACTGCAGAATCTATGAGCCTGCAGTGGTGGAGTGAGTTCTTTGCCATGTTCATGAGTCAGGACTCAGTGGTTACTTTTTGCTTGAGTAAAAGGCATGGTCTCAGCTGAAAAAGTAGTGTCAAAGAGTTGCTTTCCTGAAAAATAGTGTCATGTGGCCTTACCAATGAGTGCAGTCTTTGCTTCTTGCCCTGTATCATCCTTAGTTTCCCTGAAGTTAATTTCATTTGTGGGTGCACAATGAATTTTGCACTTTTCCACTTTTTTCCACTGCATAGAGTCTGGTAACTCCATCCAAGTAGAAGCAGGGCTTCTCACTTGTGCCAGCAGTGTCAGAGCAGCTCTTGCTGCTGCCTCTGCCCATCAGTCATGTTTTGCCACAAGCAGATTGTCCAGCTTCCATGAGGCATGGATCAAATGGCAGCCAATGCACCACTGAGCTGGGAACAGGATCAGTTCCCTTCTAATTGCACTGCAATCCACACTCAGCTCTTTAGCAGTGATTAAAAATGAAACCTTAGCTCAGTCTGTGTCTGAAGTAAGCACGATATTCCCAGTGGGATTTCTCAGCTCTAGAGAGGAATGCCAAATATATATTGATTCTGAGAGCTGAAGGAGGAGAAATGTTTGTTTAATTGCCAACTAATTTGCCTCCTGGGTGACAAACAGGGCAGGGTGTGTATCAGAGGGGACACTTGTGTGCAGAAGGGTGGCACCATGTGCTCCTGTATGTCCATCATCCTGGGCTCTCCTTGCATGTGTACAGCTGAGGAAAGCCTGGGGTCTAGGATGGATCTGCTTCCCAGAGTAGGACAGCACCCAGACAAATACTGACTCTGAGAGGAGTCTGCTTGGGTCAGTTTACCTCAAACAGCATCCAAGTAGCAGAGGGAAATGAACAAAGCAAAAAAAAAGTATATTTTTTAGATAATCCCTACACCTTAATTTCTAAGACAAACTTGTACCTGAGCATTGAGCAGGAAATAGATGACATATTACAAATACATGTCACAGCAGAGGAGCACAACATCTGTGTTCCCAAGGGTGCTGTGGGGTCTGTGGTGCTGCACCTCCCAGGAAAATCCTTGTTTCAGAAAGTGTTTGGGCTGCTTTACATGTTACAGCATCAAAGTTGTGTTAGTGGAGAAAAGTAGAAGCAACAGAAGATCATGAATTTGAGGAGTTTGCTCTATGCCACGTCACTTTTCCTGTGGTAAATTGTCATAAAAGTATTTACTACTTGGTTAATTTTTGACCAGATACAGGACATTGTCCAGAACACTTTTGTTCCAGTACCTGTCTATAGCAGGTTTTCATTTTTGTCTTCCTTACGTGTGTGAGATCTGAGGTCAATGCCTGTGTATGAGTGAAATCAGAGTTCACACACATACTGAAAAATGTATTTGTTACAGCTCTTAGACATGTCATCATTTTTAAAGTATTGGACCTGAAGTTGCAGAGAACATGTTGATAAATCACCAGTATTTTGTGTGTGTTTGGAAGGGCACTGCTTTGGTGAATTAAACACTTGAAATAAAGAACAGTTTTACATGAGTGAAGAGAATTTTCTGTCCTGCCCAGGATTTCAGTATTGATCTGGCTTTTGCTGGCTTTCAAAAGCTGGGAGCATATCCTGCTGACAGATGCTGAAGTCAGAAAGACCAGGATGAGATGGAAAGGGCTCAGAGGATTTGTCCCTAACTTGACTCCTGTCAAACTGTCTCTCTGACAAGGATGTTTTTTCCTGCAGTTGTAAGCACACAGCCCTCCAGGGGCTGGAGGCTTTCATCATTGCCTGCTTTTGAAGGGGAAGTTGTTGGCCGCTTGCCCGGCTCAGCCGCGAGCAGGGTGGGTTGCAGTGCCATGGAAGGAGGCCAGCGTGCACTTTAACCTGGCCAGCTTTGGCTGCCATTTGTGCTCTGGTGATAAGGATGGGCAGAGCTTCCTCGTGCCCAGGGGCAATCCCAGCACCCTCCTGCTCCTGGAGAGCCCTGCTCCGGGTAGAGGGTTGGGACTGGGCAGGGCTCAGCATAGAAACGGGAAGAGCTTTCCAAGCCTGCGCTTCTGCTGCTGTTGTTTTGAGTTGAGTGCTCTTGAAATACTCTGTTGAATTTGGTTTTCAGTGCACTTTGTTGCCAGTAGGGAAGAATCCCAGCCTGTATCACTACTGCTTCTGATGCTTTAGGGTTTTACCTTTTATATTTTTCAGATCCTGTATTTCTTTAGCATATATATAGCTCTAAACTCCATACAGAGTGTTAGCTACTGTCTTCACATTTTGGTCAGACAAAACAATTCCTCTGGCCCTGGGACTCAAGGACATCTCACTGCATCAGGCCCTGAAAAACATAAAAGTGAATTGGGGGGAGCAAATTGGGGGTAAATTACTTCATTACCTGAAACTCTAATTGGAGCATTCACCCCTGATATATCAATGGACCACCAAACTTATAATTGTCTGAGAAACTCGTGACCATCGCCCACCTTGGGTGCAGCCTCTGGGAGGCTCTGGCTGCCCAAGATGTCTCTATTGAAGGCCTTTAATAAACACCCACTTTATTCTCCTCATCTTCCCTAGCCCTGCTCTAGGGAGCCACCCCAAGGCATCACAACTTGCACCACTTCAGTTGTGTTATACTTTTGGTGGAGAAACTGCTCAGTTCCCTGATAGCTATAAGGCAAAAAAATTGTGTTTAATTTTGTAAGGAATTTTATTGCCTTTTGTTCCATGACTTGAGATAATAGGCTGTGTCAGTTAAGAGATGTGGTTGTGCTTTGTAGCAATCAAACTTAGTAACTTATATTAAACTTAATATCTTTTATTAAACTTTATATATAAAATATATATAGTTTTATATACAAATACTAATGACAGCTTCACCAGCAGTATTTTTTCTTCATATCTATCTAATCTGTCTATGTCTGAAGGCACACACACCAATTTTAATATGTCCTGCAATTGTTTTATACAGCTCTGTGTGTCAGTGAGTGCTGATCTAAACCTTGTGTGCTGCAGTGTAGATTTTTGTTGGTATTCATTCTCTTACCCATGGACCATGACCACAATTGAGATAATATTCTTGGCCTGAGCTGCCTGGCACAAGAGCAGACACCCCAGTTTGTGATGCTTTGCCTTTGAAAATTTTGCTGTAAGTTTCCATTGCACATGCTGAGCTCCCCTCTCATGGGGTGTTGCCATTCTGTTTAGCTTTTTAAGCATCTGGAGGGAGGAAATGTATTGGTAAAAACCACACTTACTTGTTTGTACCCATCTCTCCTTGATTTCCTTCTTTAACTGTGTCTCATTTTAATGCAGTGATGTGGGAAGAGGTTTTTTCACTGGTCACAGTGTGTGAATGCACAGGTGTATTCTGAGATACCAAGCCAGTTAAGAGATGTATTCCTGTTTTCCATTGGGTATCTGTGCTTCAGTTTAGTAAGAGCTGGAAAACATTCTTTATGCTAATATTTAGAAGGATTTCTAGCATTTTCCTTTGAAGTAGGAAGAAGGTGAGAAAAGACAAGATCCTCTTTTGCATTCCAGCTATAATTTATGGGGAATGAACTGGAGTCAGAGTCTGTCTGGGCAGGAACTCACAAATGCAGGCACAGGGCTCCCTCTGTGGCTCGTCCTGGGAAGTTACAAGAAACTGGATTCCAGCAAAAATTAGGCTTTTTAAAATGTCTCTCTTTTTTGCATCTATGTACATAATAAGGATAATAAACATTTTAAATGTATTGCTGATCTTTTACCTTTACTAGCAATTCCTGTATATAACCCTTTGAGAGTTTACTGTTCACATGAGTATTCAGCCATCTCCAAAATCGGGTACACTAAAGAAACATCTTGCTGTTTGAGGTTCTGACATGATTCTGTCTTACCTTGCAGGATATTGCCCTATGGCTGTTTAGCAACTGGAGATCACTCTGGCCTCATTGAGGCTGTTTCTAGTTCAGAAACCATTGCTGACATTCAGTTAAACAGCAGCAACGTGGCTGCAGCAGCTGCCTTCAACAAGGATGCCCTCCTGAACTGGCTGAAGGAGTACAATTCAGGGTAATTTCTACAGTTTTTCTCTCAGCTATGGTATATGCTACAAAATTCCTCTGAAGTTCCACTTTCAGTGTTGAGGAAGGTGTGGTTTCTTGCTAAAAGTTTTTCTAATGTGTCAAATTCTGTCTGAGATTCATGGCACCCTTGGGCCTGGCTTTTGCAGCATTTGGGCTGTGTGCTGTTGAGTAAGTTGTATGAAATTTGGCAGCACAACCAAACCCAAGAAAACTACCTGGGTCTCAAGCCTTGATGTTGGCATCCATGTTGCTTGTTCTCCATAACCACCTTTACAGTATTTTTTTCTCAGGTAATTCTGGTTTTACAGCGTCCTAATGGACTTCTGGTTTAAACAAGCAAAAATCCTTGCTGAGGCCCAGGCATGACATGAATTCCAGCAGTGTGCACTAATACAATTTTCTCTGTGGTTACAGAGAGGACTTGGATCGAGCCATTGAAGAATTTACTCTGTCTTGTGCTGGCTACTGTGTAGCTACATATGTGCTGGGAATCGGTGACAGACACAGTGACAATATCATGGTCAGGAAAAATGGGCAGGTAAAAACCCTTCTGTAGGCAAAATGCCTTTGGTGTGGTGTGCATGAGTTCTCTGGAGAACTTGACTTTTCTTTAGTGGCTTGGTGAAAGGAAAGCCATGCATGGTTAGAACTCATGTCTGTGGTTCACTGAGGGTTGGAGAGAGCTTCAAGGAAAGGAAATTAATACTGGGGGAAGGACAGAGTAAAGGCTAGTCCATCAGTAGTTCTGTATGGAGAGAGGCTGTTCTGTAGAGCTTTTGCAGAGCATCCGAGAGACCTTTTAATGGTTCAGATTCATTGAATAAAAGTGGTCTTAGGGTATCTTGCAGAAGACCGCCCTGAAAAATCCATTAATTGCATTTTGGAGCAGTGTGGTTTCCCTGAAGTGAGTCTGTGCAGCTCAGCTCTGCAGAAATGCTCAGTGTGGAACCCAGCACCAGCACAATGCTGTGTACTCAGAATCTGGAGGAGCTCCTAAACATGGGTTTTCTTAATTGTTACTCTGTAATGTAACTTGGCTGATTTAATTGAAATTATTCTGCCTAGAAAACCAGCAATGGTTATAAAATTGAGAGTTTTACAGGCATTTGCAGTATTCTTTTAAGTTTGTACCTCCTGGAAGAAAGCTGCAGTGCCCTTTTCCTTGATTCTGACATGGGGAAGAATCAAGGAAAAGGGCCACAGGGTCCTTCAGATGAACTTCCCTCTGCTGCCTTTGCCTCTGTCCTTGTGTGTGATGATGTTGAGCCTCATGGGCTCATCCTTGGGCTTATTTTATGTCTGATACTGCTACCAAGATGTTTCATGGCAGCAATAATTTAACTCTGAGCGAATCTTTTGCTGCAGTGGTTGCTTCTAAGTGCATGGATATTATTACTGACTTTAAATCTTGAAGTATTTTAGAACCAAATACTCCCAAAAGGGTTGAAACCACAGATTTTGGAGAAACACATTAAGAGTTAACTATTCTTGATAACAGCATCCTGTAGAGGTATTGGAAAAGTGACACATTTTGGTGGAGAAATTATTTTTCAATTGTTTTTTTGTTTTTGTTTGTTTTAGCTCTTTCACATAGATTTTGGGCATATTCTTGGAAACTTTAAGTCCAAGTTTGGAATTAAAAGGGAACGGGTACCTTTCATACTCACCTATGATTTCATTCATGTTATTCAACAAGGAAAAACAGGGAACACGGAAAAATTTGGCCGGTGAGTGTTATTTTGATCTATTTGTAATTGAGATGATAATTTCCAGCATACCAGAACCTACCTGGGGTTGGTTTGCTCATGTGCACCTGTGTGGAAGTGTTCCAACATGCATTTACAGGACTATCTGCTGCTCTCCCTGAGCTGGAATGTCACAGATCACTTCAGAACCAGAAGCTGCAGCTGTGCAGTTGCTTTTGATCTCCCACAGCAGGAGGTGGCAGGTTCTGCTGGGCTCAGCTCTGGCTTCAGCAGCTCTGGGCTCTGCTGTTCAAGCAAGATGCAGCCCTGCCCTTAGGCTCCCTTATGCCTTTCCTGTCCATCAGGGCCTGTTCATTGTGCTGCCCTTGGCTTGGATGCTTGGCTGTGAGGAGCCGGGTGCTCATGGTCCACCAGCCCTGGCAGCTGCTCAGTTTTGACCACAGAAGGAATAAGAAATGACAGCGATTAGAGGGACTGCAATAGAGATTTGGCTTTTCCTCTGTAGCCCACCCTGTAGGATCATCAGGGCATTTCACCTAATAAATTCTCAGGGAGGTGGGACCATGACCTCTGGCACTTTTGTTCTTTCTGAAGAGCAGCTGGTGGTGTTTTGAGCTGAGGGCTCACTGGGGAGACATTGGATGTGTTAGTGTGAGAGTGCACTGGGGGTTCTGCTGGCATCTCTGTCCTCTCTGTGCTGTGTTCCACAGTCTGTGTTTGTCAGCAGGTAACAGATTCTGGTTGCAGACATTTCCACGTGTGTAACTCTCCCTTTTGCTCCCTGTGCGTGGCACAGGTTCCGGCAGTACTGTGAGGAAGCCTACCTGATCCTGCGCAAGCACGGCAACCTATTTATTACCCTCTTTGCACTGATGCTGACTGCAGGGCTACCAGAGCTCACCTCTGTCAAGGACATCCAGTATCTCAAGGTAAAGGAAGAGCTACAGCTCAGTAGAACTCAGCATTTTCCCAGGATGTGATTTTTTGATTCCAAGATTAATACATTTCTGTTGTTTTCCATTTCTGTCAAGATTTCCATGCAGTCCTTGAATTTTTCTTTTTCAGCTCTCTAGAACAAGGTCTGTAGTCAGGCCTGGTGCTTAAAGGATGAGTTCAGGATCCATGCATCTTAAATGGTGTCATCTCAGATGTATTTTATATCCTGGCCCATGCACAAGCATAGACCTGGAAAGGTGAAAATTATTTGCTTCATTCTCTTTGTTTTACCTTTAAACCCAGGAAGATGTATTATTTAAACCAAGTGATGTATTGCTCAATAATAGTAAGCAAAAAAGTGTCAAAGGAGAACAAAAACACACTGTGGCTTCTGTTGACAGGTGAAAGAGGTTTTAACTGTGTTCTTTAAAACTCCTAACCCTCCTTGTTTCCTTCTTGCCTTAGGATTCCCTCGCCTTAGGGAAGAGTGAGGAAGAAGCACTAAAACAGTTCAAGCAAAAGTTTGATGAAGCTCTGCGGGAAAGTTGGACTACTAAAGTGAACTGGATGGCTCACACTGTCAGAAAAGATTACAGGTCCTAGGAGATTCTGGCATTTGCACTAAGCTGAAGGTTACCTTGATGAGTGTTTGTAAAGGGTTTCTGTCGTACAGAACTTCAGGACGCACTGGGACAACGCTCTCAGGCACAGGGTGGTTCCTGGGGAGACCCACACAGGGCCATCAGTTGGACTCTGATCCTGATGGGTCCCTTCCAACTCAGCACATTCTGTGATTCTATGAACTGATGCAAAACAAGGGAGGAGATGACAGTGAAAACAAGTGGACTGAAATAATTCCTGAGTCGTTTGCACTCTGCTTCTGAATGCTTGATTCCAAGACTGTCTCTACAGTTAGTGAACATCCTGGATAATCAATTCCTGCTGACTTTGCACGCTGAGAGCTACTAGGCATTTTTAAAAATTCTTTGGTACTTTATGGAGATGTAAATATTTTTTTTTATACGTTAGGGTAATGTGCTCTAACATATCCTCGGGAGGTTTGAAGACCTCTGACAGAACTGTTCTTTGTTCAAAGTTAGGACTTGAAGAGTAAATTTTTTATATATATATATCCTAATCTGGCTAAAAAATGAGCGTATTGTGTATATTTTTCATATGACCTCTGCCCTACTGGCACAGATGCATTAATTCTACTGTAAATAGCAGCCATGGTATCACTGTACTGCAGGGAGCTGCTTCATGTCTGTGCTGCTGCCGAAGGAAGAAGTAGAATTAAGCGTGTGTGGAGGGTGGGGGAGACCTCTGACAGATGTGGTGCAGCATCCAGATGTTCAGGGTTGCACAATTTTGTTCCTCTGACTTAACACACAAAAGGGCTTCTTTTGAGAATGAGGGAAGTTAGGCCAATTCCAAATGTGCCTGAGAATCCCTCGTTGGTTACAGTCTCTCACTCAGCCTCTGGGGCTTTGCCTTCAGCTCCCAGAGAGGCACAATTTGGTTTGGTTCCAGCAGGAAGCTCCTTCCAGCCTTATACTGAAATTCCTATCTCAGATCAGTCCTTCCCTGCAAAATGTACTGACCTATGTAAGGGATGTTTTCATTAAATGTAGTACACAAAGTGATTTTTAGAGCACACATACCAAAAACCCCAACTGGCTGGAGAAGCAAGAGTTTATGGGAAAAGATCATTCCACAGAACACCAGTGCAGTCACTGATCTTCTCTCTGTATTTATTAAAAGCTTGCAGTAATGTTGCTTTACCAAGATATATATATGTTGAAGATGGTTGCTGAAGAAACTGGATTTGTTTTAATTTATTTAGTGAGGTACCAGGCTTTTAGGTGCTTAAATGGAGAGCAAATTTGTTATGTGCAATAGGGAACTGCTGGTTAGAAGATGTAACAAACTGTTCCTGAGCATCAGCAAGAGAGGTTTAACTACTGCTTGTTCTCCAAGGAACACTGGTAGCTCTTGATCCTAGTGGACATTTGAAAGAGAATTAAACATATATTTACTTTTTGACTAAACACTTGTTCTGCATAGAAATGTTGGATGATGTAGGAATTTAATTAAAGTTGGTTTTACTTTGTTGAGAGTGTTTTATTTTTGTTGGTTTGGGGTTTCCTTTTTATTTTAGAAGTTAAGAATTTACCTGGAGTCACGGTGGTGTTCTGTGTAGGGGATTGATTCTCTCGTCCTCACCCTATGGGCTTATCTGCCTGAAAAGGCTTCTGCCTCCAGAATATTCTAAATGTAACAAGTGGTATGTCAGTTGGTTTTGTTGGGTTTAGGGTTGGGGTTTTTTTATATACAATATAGTAGCATTTAAAGTGTGCCATGTCATTTTTAAAATTATTATTTCTATAGCAGATGGCAGGAAAATGAAAAAGACTACATTGCAGGTGACAGCTCTGAAAAACGTGTAATCTCACCCTCAGGTAATTCACAGCATGTGGATTTGCAGAAGGAACTGTTCCTGGCCACATTCTGCTTTTCTGTGAGACAGAGCATTTGGACATCTCTGGTCTTGTTGAGAGGGACATCAGCTTTTCCAGAACTTCGAGGTGAAGTTGGCAAGTGCATCTTGGCTGCCTGGGGCTGCTGTGCATGGACTCTGACAGGAGGGAGCACATCTTGATTCCCTTTATTTCCCTGGCTCCGAGGGCACCTGGGCTCCATGTCCCACCGCAGGCTGAGGCTGTGCCTCAGGCTCCCCCTGCACCGCTGCGGGTGAGAGCTGTGACCTCCAGGTGCAGGAACACCTTCCCTGCCTCCAGCGCCACCGGTACTGCACCGAACAGAGAGGTTTTGTGCTGGTTGAGGGGATTTTGGATGCGACTTTAATGCAGGTTATAAAAGTTCTTGAGATGGTGAGAAAATCCCATTGCCTCTGTTCCTTGAGGAATATTTAGAGGTGATTAGGGAATGCTACTTCTGCTCAGTGTTTGTGTTGGTTAATAACCCTTTAATGACTGTGTTGTGTTTGGTCCTCTTTATCTTCTCTATGTTTACTCTTGGCAATTAATTAACAATAATGGGGAACGAAAGTTAGAGGTGAGTTAAATGGCCCGGTTTTGTGTTTGGCAGCAAAGACAATGAAGCATTTTCCTCCTGTGAAGTGATCTTAAAATAGCTGAGAAGAGATCCTATCTCACAGAAATGCTCCCCAGGCTGGCCTCTCAAGGCTGAACCTGGCAGCAGGCAGCATTTACCAGGTCACCAAAGCTGACTTTGGGATGCCTTCAGGTTAAGTTTTGAGCAGAGTCCTGGTTTGCTGAATTGTATTAGTAAACAGATCACCACTTTCCTTGGTTTTCATCATACTTGCTACAGCCTGTAGCATACAGAAGTTCGTTCAGAAAATAAACAAACAAATAAATAAATGAACTGCTTTGTGAAAAACTCAAAGGAGAGACAGTGTCCTCCACTGTTTGTTATCCAAGAGAAGGCTGGATTTTGTCACATCAGTCCATTGATTATTTCTGTACTTTCCTCCCAATATCCAGCTCTAATACTAAATTGGTAAGTTAATTTGGGCTGATTTGGAACATATTATTTTAGATCAGTTTCTGAATTCATAAGTCATCAAATGGTTGGATTATAATAAGAGAAATTAAAGATTTTGTGTTGAACCTTCAGTTCACGTGGCCTCATGTTAATTACCTTTCTTTGTATGTGTCCACTGGAAAAATGACTTTTCCATCTCAAGGCCTTCATTGTATCTGACAGAGAGGAAAGCTGCCTGGGCTTTAAAAACCACAGCTGAAATTGGGTATATGCAGTGTGTAAATGATCTTTATTTGTTCTGGTTTATTACTGATTGCGTGGTTACTTGATAGGTTTGCTTTCTACCTTGAATCATTTATTTTGTGGCAAATGGTCACAGCTGGTGCTTTTACAGTCCTGCTTGTCCTGTGTTGGATTTCCAAAGAAAGAGCTCCCATGGATTTGCCTTCAGCTGCTCCTTTCCCTCCTGTGCTTGTATTGGTTGTTTTGGCAGTGGGGTGTTGTTGGTTGTCAAGTCTCCCATTCCAGCAAGTGCCTTGGACAGAGCTCCTTCCTATATTTAATGTATAAGAGTCCAATATTCCTCTTTAATCTCCCAGAGCTATTGAAATCAGATAATTAAATGGTAGAGGCTCTTAATAATTGATATGTCAGGCTACATCATAGCTTTATTCTGTAGGATGGTTTCAAGCCTAAATCTTTTAAATGTGTAATCATTATTTCTATTATTATTCTTTCACAATATAGTGTATTAGTGTAATTATGTGTCTGAGCCAGCTTGAAAATCTAAGCCTGAAATCCTTTGCTGAGATACAGTAATTTTAAAAATGCCTTGTTGTGCATGGCACTCCCAGAGCTGAGGGAGCAGAGCTGTTCTGGTGCACAGGTGTCAGTAGGTGCTGCCATGTGAGGGCACAGTGCCTTGGTGCTGTTGGGCCTCACTGTTTGCATGAGGCTCTGGGGATTTTGGAGACAAAAGGGCCTTGGTGTGGCTGAGGAGAGAAAAGCCAGGCTAAGCTCAAGGTGTGGTTCTGTTCCCTGACCTCAGTGCCACACACATTAACCTGGCTGTGGTGGGAGCAAACAGCACCCAGCAGATCTCTGCAGCAGATTCTGGTAGCCAGTGCAGGAAAGGTGCTGTAATTTACCAGCTGCTGAGAAATCAAGTACAAAAGTATTGGTGCTGCCTCAGTGCATAACAAAAATGTAGTTACTCTCCCCAAACATGGCTTCATGCCTGATGGAGGAGAGGGGAGGTGCTCCTGCCAGGAGCATTGATTCACCCAGCTGCCCTTCAGACAGCACAGCAGCGTTCATGGGGACTGCTCTCCCCAGGCTTTGCACACTGCTGCTACTTGGGGGCCTTGCCAGCCCAATAACCCAGGTGAGGACCTTGTGCCCTTTAGCAAGCCACACAGGAAATCCTACTGGGCAGATGCTGAGAGAACTTTCCTTGTTCTGTCCCCTCTGGAATACTGGCAGAAGGCTCAGTTGTGACCTATTTGAACTGATTTCACTGTATGGGACTGTAGGATTTAAAATAATGCTGTTGTGATGAGCTAGTCCTTCATCCTTTCAGTCTGTCACCCTGCTCTTCCTCAGGTGATTGTCTGGAGAAGTCTCCTCTGGATTGCATGATGAAGAGGAATGGGTTTGAATTTATATTTCTTAAAGTAGTGGTAAAATAAGTTTTTTGGGAAAGCTGAAGGGTCCCAGTTTAGGAACAGCAGTCCCAGAGTTAGTTAAAGTTAAAGGTTAGTTCTGGTTTGCCTGGTCTTGGTTGGCTTTCAAAAATGAACAGAAGTGACTGTCAAGCACCATGGAAATGTGGGTTTGGAGGGATTAAGGCCCTTGTAGCACAAGGGCGTTCATAAGATCTAATTTTTGGCTTTAGAAGTCTGCATTTGGGCAGGAAGTCTGGGCACTTGCTGGCTGTATGCAGAACCAGAGGAGTCTGGGCAGAAGGGAGGAACCTGGTAGCAGTTCATTTCAGTTTGTGAATCCTGCCTAATGCTTTCTCCTACATGAAATTCCTGATGGGCTTTGCCCTGGGAGCTTTCAGCTGCTCAGTCTGGTTTCTGGACTGGTCTCTGTACCTCTTGCAAGAGGAGCGTTGAGCATCTGCCATTCCACAAAGGGAGCTGAGCACTATTGTTCCAGATAGTCTGGAGCACAGCAGTGTTGTATTTGTGGCTCTGATTTTCCTCCTGGGATGGTGGAAACAAAACATGAGAATAGATGTCATAGCTCAGTCCAAGTTTTTCCTAGGGATAGGAAAAAAAAGAAATCTGGATTCCAGTCACCTTACCACACATTAATTTGAACAAAAATGGAACAGCTCCAAAAGAGAAGTGGGAAGGAGAGGACTTTTGAATTTAGGAAAAGGAGAGATGGAACAGAGGTCCAAACATCCCAGCCTGTTCTCCTGCTTTGCTAAATAACAGAACCCTTAATATTAATGTATTTAGCCTGTTCCCTACCAAAGAGCAAGGAATTGATCCTGCACATAGATCTGTGCCCATTGGCATGGGAGGAAAAGGTGCATGCTGCTGGACTTGGGATCATCTGGTTTCTGACGCTACTTCCACCCTTCTCCTGCATTTGGGAATTCCACAGTGGTGAAGTCTTGTGTATGCCTGGACCTTAATGCCCTCCACCCCTGCCCCAGAGCCTTGGCCTGGAGTCTGCAGCTGTACTGCACTGTTTGAAGAACTGCTGAAAAATGCAGGTCTGGCTTTAAGAACTCAAAGAAGGCCTAAATACTTTGTGAGTTGTGATTGTTGTTGGTCCTTTCAAAGCAAAGCGCGGGATCACAAGTGAGATGCTGAAAGCCTGTTAAAGTTTGGAAGCTCTAGGAGGGAACAGGAATGTCAGCTGCAATCCCTGTGGTCAGGACAGCTTTTAGAAGCCCCTTTCCCCCGTACAAAGTTGCATTTCTGAGGTAGTTAATGTAAAAATAAAACGTTTAATATTCCAGACCACAAACAGCACTGAAGCAAACAAAGGCATTCCAAGTGGCTCTGCACATAATGGTCACGCTCGCTTTTGCAGCTCAATGGGATAATCTTTGTTTCCTTCAGAGAAAAGGAAAGCTCTGGAGAATGTTTCTGAAACATTTCCCTGTCCTTAACAGCTAAGAAGCGTTTAGGTTACAGCTCTCTCTGGGTTTATGCTGGTTAAATGAGTGCATCTGCTACGTACTGAACTAGGAGCGGCTGTGGTGGCCGAGGCTGCACGGAGCTGCTCCAGGATCAGGATCCCTCATCCCGATGGATCCGGCTTTGGGTTTGGGATGTGCTCAGGTACTGCAGGGCCCCCAGACCTCCCACCCCGCAGCAGAGCGGTCAGCAGGGCAGGGCTGCGCTGTCGTAGTGGTCGAGCAGGCTGTGGGCGATGAAGCCGCGCTGTGAGTGCAGGGTCCCGCAGGGCCGGCAGAGCAGGATCTCGCAGCTCGGACACATCTTCCCCGAGCGCCGCAGGGCTCCGAGCTGCCGCAGCGAGCACGGCTCCTCCTTCAGCCGCCGGGAGCCCTTCCTGTGCAAACACCGCCGCTTGTCCTCCGCCAGCTGGCTCCTGCCCTGGGGGCTGCGACAGGCAAAGAGAGGTGACAAGCTGGAACAGGCTCAGAGAGCGGTGACAAGCTGGGACAGGCACACAGAGAGGTGACAAGCTGGGACAGGCACAGAGAGCGGTGACAAGCTGGAACAGGCTCAGAGAGCGGTGACAAGCTGGGACAGGCACAGAGAGCGGTGACAAGCTGGGACAGGCACACAGAGAGGTGACAAGCTGGGACAGGCACAGAGAGCGGTGACAAGCT
>VZUI01056969.1:0-19988 GCA_013401135.1 Cettia cetti | reverse complement strand
AGGCTGGTGGATGCCTTCTTTTCCACCCCTCGGTCTCATGGCATGGGCCGCTCAGAGCTGCTCCCTGAGGAAGGAGGGGAAGGGGAACATCCCCCAGCCCCGGCTGCTGACACAGGCAGCTGCCGGGGTTTTTCCTCCCCTGCTTCGCTGCTGGCTGTGATCGGGCCCAGGCATGGCCGAGCAGCCCCGCTGTGGAGGCAGCAGCGGCTCCTGGAGGCCCGGCCCGACCGCCCAGGAGCAGCGGGGCCTGGGCCAGCCCGGCCCGTGTGGCAGCTGCCGCGAGGTGTCACCTGGTGCCTCACCCGGAGAAAAGAAGGAGACCCCAACACATTCTCAGCCTTATATGGGTACTACCAAAAGTTGCATCCTGTTTTCTCAGTGGTCAAACCACATGCCAATAGTCAAAAACTGCCTCGTCTGTCCTTTTTAAAGGAAATCAAAAGGTCCTTACAGGGATTCTATACAGAATTCTATATTTTTCTTCAACTAAACACCAAACTGTGTTAACCCATTACGCATGTCAAAAATTAACAACTAGGATTTCCCAGTATTTGTAATCCAGATATTGAATTTGATTCTGTTCAGTTTTCACTTGTATCTTCCAGCAATTCTCTCTTAGGAAGAGCAGCTCAGAGGCTGGAGAGCTGTTGTTTTCTTCCTGCAATTGTCGTATCCTAAAGAAAACATTCATTCACTAGGTAAAAACCAGCCACCTCTGTGTGGTCACATTGCTCACAACTAGCCTCTTGAGCATCTGTGTTTTTAAGCTACTATGATAAGATGTCTAAAGTTCTGGAATAGGAGATTACACTCATCTGTCCCACAATTTCTGATGGGCTGCAGTTTAGTGCATTATGTACAATCAGAAGTCAGCTGGCCTGATAGCATCATTTTCTAGATCCAATGGGAAATAATTAATTTGAAAGAAATGTGAGGTAGGTACATCATGCAGCAGATTATGCAGTTTTGCCACTGTACTTCAGAGTAGTCTTTGGGAGAGCTACACAGGTGGAAGTTTCTTCAATATAAACAGGTTAATGTAGCATTTTCTTTATTGTTTACTTACAGGCATAGTTTCAGAGTCTTCCGATAATCTGCTGAAAAGGTATGGTATTACGGAGAAGTCACGGAGAGAGAGTCCAGTCCCTCAAATCACTGAATTGGAGCAGAAAAAGCCCAGAAGAAAAGATACACCTGCAATACACATCCCGCCTTTGATAATAGGTAAGAAACTTAGGTAAGTTCCTCCTAAGAGATGGCAAAAAGTGCCTAGTGTCAGAGATATGCTTGGAAGGCTGAAAGGTGGTTGCTTTCTGCTCAGAGTACTTAGCAGTTCTTAACTGGACCTATTTAGTCTAAGTGTATAACAGTGGGGATTAATGAAGCCTAACAGATATCCCATGTTCAAGCTCTGGGGATAGAAAGGACAGGCAGAAAGAAAAGGCATTTTGTCACTTGATTATCTCTTGCAAACTGCAATCCTACTTTTCTGAAAAGCTAGCTACTGCCTTGCTTTTCAAACCTAAGCACACAAATTCTGTGCTTCTGGCATGACATGCAATACATGCCATACATGCTACGATACATGCTACATAACATACTGAAGGGAAGGGAAGCCTTCCATGGATCATTTGAATAGGGCTAACCTGCTTTTTGTGTGCACTCAGGAGTGAGTTCAGGAATGTACGCTAAATAAAGCTGCACTGTGCTTTATGATCATGTGCCCTCTCTTATTTAAATTAACAAGTGATGAAGGAAAAGTATATTTATGTAATTCTGATTACCTAGTTATAGCACATAAACCAGCCTTTTTAGAACAGATGCTAGAGACAGCTGAAATATAAGACCCAAACAGAGGTCCCCAGCTCTCAGATGGACCTACACTAGTAGTGTGTCAGATGCCTACCACGATCAGTAGCTCAGTAGCAAGATCATTACCAGTGAACCACTTTGCTAACTGATGAACTCCAGAGGTTCCCAGCAGAGTTCAGGATTCAAAACTCAGAGAGGGATGTAGCCCAGAGATGCAGGTTATAAACTTTCCATGAACCACCAGCAATTTCAAGGTCAAATCAGCCTTTTAATGCAAAACAATGGAAAGGGAACACAAATGGGAAGTAAAAATGGTAGTGATTTGTATAACACTGGGAAAGTATTTTTTTTCTTTGATAAGCTGCCTCTCATCACTTTTGAAGACAATGTGCTTTACCGAATGTAGTTTGGAAGTTCTGGGTTTAAAGGAGTGAGAAGCATGTTTGATTTGGGAAACATTTGTAAGTTAATCTTTCTCTGTTTGCAGTTTAAATAAATCGCTAACCTCCCTACCTCTGTTTTCCTAGCTGTATGTATTATGAAATGCAACTCATCCTGCAGATCTGTTTTAAGGATTGTTAGGTTGTTCTGTTAATATCTGCCAAGGGATCTGGCTAAAGAAAACAGAGGGTAAATACAATATAATCATAATTTCCCAACAGAACTTGCAAGTACTTGCAATTTTTATGTAGACTGGAACCACAATGGCTCACAGAAACATGAGTATTTCTATTAGAAAGCTAAAAAATAGGCAGAAGAAGTTGTTTAAACCATCTATTTGTTGGGTGCCACCTAGATCTAAGCCATACCTCCTGGGCTACAAATCAGAAAAACAACAAGATAGCACATGTCTACAGACTGCCTAGGGACAACTCCTGCAGCTGAGTTGAGAGGTGAAAGAGGTGAATGTTAAACTTTCACTCTTCTCACCCAGAGGTTTTCAATGAAGGTGTGATATTTTCCTAAAGGAGCTGCCTTAACTGTTTTTCTAGACTCTGAGAGCGAATGAGGGCTTGAAACTAGTTTTACTCGTTATCTCTCATTTGATTAGGAAACCTCAGTCCACCACATTTCAGGAACTGCATTCCCATATTTACAGATGTTCTAGCTCTAACCCACAGGCCTGAAGACCATTAATTTAGTTAATGAACTATATAATGCTAAGTGGGGATGACAATAGAGCATTCTAGAGCTGACTATGGGCTTGGGTCAGATTCAAGTCATTTACTGTCAAGTGATATGGAAAAAAAGATCATTAGTAATCTGATTATATTTTATCTTCTGGTCTAATCTCTTCAGAAAGACAAGGTGTTGGTTGACTGAAAGAGAGCTTGCCGCTGAAGGAGACACCTGCTCATGACTCATTTGTATGGACATGGCATAACATTAACTGTGCCACTTCAGTAGACGTTTGAAGGCTAAATATATTTAGAAGCCTGACCCTTGCAGAGGAGATTCCAGATAACTAATTTAGTAGTCCCCTTTCTTTGCCTGAATTTCCCAATTGGGTTGGGTGTTTGCAAGGTGTAAAACTTATTCTGCTTCTCACTTGGACCACATGCCACCCTGTAGATTCATTAATTTTCTTCATTTTGCATGATACATTTGACTTGCTTTTATTTGTGACAGAAAATCTCTCTGAACACCCAAGAGGGAGAGGGGCTGTCCTAGGAGTGCTGGTCAAAACAAAGAGGGATAACACATCTGCCATTTTAGCTGCATTTACAACAAAGTATTAGTGTGGACAGCCGTCCAAGAGAATACTCTATTATTTAAGCTCTTTTACTAGAATTAGGTGGAGTTTCTTGAATTGCTATTTACAAGTGGTTTGCAGGGGATCTGAAGGGGAAATATTAGAATTGGTGATAATTCTCATTAGCAGGTCACAAGCAATAATGATGCCTTAAGATTTTAGCTTTTATATTTTTCAAATCCTATACTGCATTAGTGCATGGTTCTAAAATCCATATAATGTGTAGTTAACTGTCTTCACATTTTAGTTTGACAAAAGTACCCCTCTGTGATCCAAGGATACTCCAGAATCTCAGGCCTCAAAAATTATAAACAAAAGTGAATTGGGGAGAAGCGAGCTGGGGAAATATGGCTTCATTACCTGAAGCTGTAATTAGAGAATGAACCCCTGATATGCAAATAGACCAAATTTATGTCTGTATGAAAAACCTGTGACTGCCATCCAGCCTGAGTGTGGACTCTGCAAGGCTTTTATACTGCCCAGGTGTATTTGTTGAAGGCCTTTAATAAATGCCCACTTTATTCTCTTAACTCTGTCTAGCCTCTGTTCTAGGCTGCTAATCCAAGGCATCAATACCATGTAGCACTGAGTGCTGGTTACTTCAGCAAGACTAATAGCAAGGAGACATTGCAGAAAGGTTTGTCTATATTTACTTAACTCAGATAGTCCTGCTGGGTCTTTCCTGCTGGGTCTTCTTGAATCTCCAAGTCTGTAATTCAGGTTCTGTTTTGCACAGCAGTTCCACAAAAGCTTAGTTTCTTTGTGTGTGCTACTGGATGGAATAAATCTGAAAGTAATTAAGTAGCAAATATTGGACAAGCCTTCAACCAAAGGCTTTTCATAGCAAATTGTGGAGCCACTACTGCTGAATTTCAATCAGCAGAATGATGTCCGTTGGTATGCATCTTGAAAATTAGATATGCATCCTTAGAATAGGAGGGGAATGGAATTCAGGCATTTAAATACATAGGTTACTTTGCCTGATACAGGCACAAGTCTTCTACAGGCAGCTAACCATTGGAAAACAGATCCAGAATACAGGATATGAAAAGCTCTGTTACAGAGAGGCAGCATGTTCTCAGACTGCTTTGATTCCATGCCAATTGTTGGAAGGTGGCTTCACCAGTAGGAAACAAAGTGTCATTGGAGGCATAATTGAAAACAACAGAAAATTGCATTAGTTTCTGTCATTCTCTCAA
Source organism: Cettia cetti (assembly GCA_013401135.1). Taxonomy (NCBI): domain Eukaryota; kingdom Metazoa; phylum Chordata; class Aves; order Passeriformes; family Sylviidae; genus Cettia; species Cettia cetti. Next base: position 15,224 of record VZUI01056969.1, on the reverse strand, counting down.
TAGCAAATGCATATAGATTGAATTCTGTCAATTTGAATGTACTTTATGCATATATTAGTTATGTTTTCCCTGTTTCTCAAATGATCTAGGATGTAAGAGCCAACAAAAAAAAGCCCCCAGTCCCCATTGGAGCACACAAAACCCAAACCTCAAAGACAACAGGAAAAAAAAACCAACTTGTCTATATTTGCCTAGGTTGCCTATAGGGATAGAAGTCTGTGTGGGGAATGTTTACATCCATCTCCATAAAATGGCATCATTCTTTGCAGTTAACAACAATAGTTACTTAATTGCTGCATGAACAAATGAAGTGCTTTGTGTTTCAAATTGACATTAATTTATGCCTGTCAGTTTATCTCATAGTTCTGTGAATCCAGCTAGTTCACAAGAACTGCAAATAAATTAAGCAGGAGCTAATTTAAATGAAGGGCAGTATAGGCCAATATTTTCATTAATTTGTCACCTCTGAAAATACTCTATATTTGAAGAAAATCTTCCTCTGTGGTATTGTCCTATTTTCAGACATTGTCAAGACTGAAAGCTTTCTCTGTGAAAGGGTGTTTGATGCAGAAAGAAGCAAAACAAGTCAGTTTGACAGAAAGCGTGACTGGCTAGCCACCAGTAGGACATCAAATTAAAAAGGGGAGATTTCATTGGTCTCATCCCTCATCCTGTTTGTAGACTGTTAACATCCACATCAGGGCATGTGGGCATAAAATCCATCACAGAGATCACTTGATTTTTACTGGAAACAGGCAAACCCAGCAAAATATGTTAAAATAGGTTTTAAAAACATTTCGTACGTAATGCGTGTCTCACATCACTCTTATTATTTTTTAATGCAGAAAGCAGTTACAATATTTGTTATACCTTGGTATTATATAAAAGTCTCCAGATCCACAAATGGCAGACTTACTGCTTTAACCAAGAAAAAGAGAAAGAGAGACACAGGGAAAGAAGAAGAGACAGATTTGTGGGATGTATGAGCTACAATCCAAGTATATTTTCACATTGTTCTTAATTCAGTAGCTTTTACAATTTATTGATACTATACCATTTCAGTGGAGATGGTACTTGTCATGTGGTTATTTTAACACGTCTCTTTTGTCACCTGCACTTGCAAAATCTAAGTAATATGGCTACATACATAGAGAAAACATACATGTCCACAAAAGCTGTTTCTGTCACAAAGATTAATTACAGTATTTGCTTCATCATGCACGCTCTTTCCCTTATTTAGCTACCCAAACCCTTCTAAGAAACAGGTGAAATGAAACTTCAGAGTATCTTTTTACTGGTAGCAAAAGTATGCTGAATCTAGGAGTGCTTAATAATTTTAGCTACAAATGCAGTGATTCAACTTTAGTTCACTAAATATTAGGAGACTGAAATGCCAAAAAGAAATGAGGAGTAACTTGCATGATGTTGAAAAATGACATTAAAATCAAAAAATAAGAAAACTGAAAAATTCTCTTTAGCCTGATATTTTCTAAAAAGTAGTATATTAAATCAATTCCTTTTTTTCTCCTTTTTTTGTTTGTTGTTTGTTTGGTTTTTGTGTTCTTCTCTTTTTAAGGCACTAAGGTGTTTACAGAAGAAGAACAAACAGTGATTATGGAAGATGAAGAAAAGGATGCAGACGTAATCCACAGTTAGATTACAGTGATACTTCAACAATACTGTGTAAATAATCATGGGTCATTCAAAGTGGCAGCACATTAAAAAAGATCTTTCATTTTTATAAATAATGTTCTCAATTGTACTCTTGATATAAACTATCATCAAGTGCTTATCTTCTTATTTGCATCTCATAATTCCCAGCAAGTATCATTGGAGATGACGGCAGAAATTTCAGTTACACAGGGTTTGAAGGATTCTGTCAATTTACTACAAGTGGCTTCCCAGCATTTTCATCAATGAGGAATCCACCTCAGATCAGATCTAGCTTTGTGCAGTGTGGTACTCATACAGTACTGCATAGAGATATATATCTCTCTCTATATATAGATAGATAGATAGATATATCTATGTATATATGTACACTCATAGTGGCACTAGAAGTGGTAATGCAGAGTAGAAAACATTAACTAATGAATCAAATTGCTTTTTTTTCTGACACTTTGCCTCATTTGTCCAGCTTTCCTCTCTTGGAATAACACTGACCGCAGTGAAAATTCCCATGTGCAGAGCTGATGGGATAGATGGAGAAGGTGAGAGGGCAAGGATTCAACTCTAGAGTACCTGAAAAGCAAAGTAAAAGTTTCCTCTGCCTGTCTCTGCTCATGACTTGTGTCTGTAAGGAGGAAAAGATAGATTTACTGTAGAATTAAAATTTACACCTAAGGGCTCTCAGCATTAACAAACATGTCAAAGAGAATGGAGGGGAGAGATCTCAGAGGAGAAACACTAGGGAAGTGCAACACCTGCCTGTTGCACCAGTGTAGACAATTGTTTTCACTGGCTTGATGAAAGATAAAATAGTTGGATAGTTGATTTTTTTGCTCCAAATAATTTCTTTTCACATCTGCTTTTAAAATTGAGTCCTAGGTAATCAGTTAGGAGAGGTTGTAAAGATTCGAAATCATTGCAGGAAGGTAAAAATTGAGTAAAAGGAAAAATGTTACTCAATGGCACATGCTTACTGCAAGGTAGAAGAGTATCATGTGACTTTTTAAAGCTTACCTCAATGATAGAAACAAGAATTCTTTTCACAGCCAGGTACAGCCTTCAGCATTTGTAGAGAGATGGGCATTGGAAGAATATTTTACCAAAAAGAAAGATATGTAGTAGAATTTCTTAGGGAACAGGGGCATGATCTCCTCCTGAATTAGGCTGGGCAACACAGCTTGGGCCTAGTCAACCTAGGTCCAGGTACAGGCCTGAGTGAAGGCCTGGACCTGTGTCGCAGTTAGAAATTACATTAAGGTATGCAGGGAAAGATAGTAGCTTATTTATGAGGTAATGGGTATAGATGCTGGTTTGAGAACTTCAGCCACCTTAAGTGTGAAAATAAACAATGTTTAATTACATTCTTGTATACTGCACACCAAGGACGCTTTGCATTGTAAACAACATTAAACTGTATAAAAACTGCCATTTTGCAAGGAATAAAGGAGAATGTATGTAGTCACATTGGTGTGATTACGTTACTCGGCTGGCTTCCCACAACTTTGGGGAACTTCCTGTTTCAACGATAGAACTGGACAATTTGTGCTTGCCTTAATAACTCTGGGCTAGATGGAGTAACATGGCCAGCTGAACCCTTAGAGAACTAAGCAGAGAGGCTGAAGATTATCTAGCCTGGCAGACTGAATTTAGTTATCTTTTTAACTCACTTAGGCAGACAGCTGAGGACCATATTAGTTTGGACTCCATTTGCCATTCTGACTGACCCAGCATCTTTCATGAGTATGCAGTCCTTTCACAAATATATGTGAATGTATACTCTCAAGATGTAATCAATGAGCTTACAATATATAATTATATTTTAAATGGTACAAGAGGTCTGCTATATTATTAATGGAATGCCTCTTACTTAGAAAATGCACTTGTTCTTATCCTATTAATCTATCAGAGGTAGGACAATATTTAAAGTATAAACAATCAATAGTTCAAATAACATTAATATAAGATCCACAGTAAAGTATGTCACAACAAGTACATGACAAGAAATATGTATGACTCAGGTCTACCTTTACCAGTGAAGCTGGTGAATACTTTCAGTGCACATGTAGTGAGTTGATCTTGGCAAGATTCCAGGTGCCCACCAGGCTGGTCTATCACTCCCCTTTACAGCTGGACAGTGGGGAGAAAATAAGATGCAAAACAACTAGTAGGTTGAGATAAGGCACTTCACAAAAGCAAAGAAAAAAAAAAAGGAAAGCAAAAGTTTATGCATGCATAAGTGAAAGGGAAAATAATATACTTCCCATCAGCAAACAACATTCAGCCACTTCCTAGGAAGCAGGACTTCAGCACACACTTCTGGAGTGGTTGCTCCAGAAGGAAAAAATGATAAAATAACAAATGTCCTCCTCTCTCTCATAGCTTTTGTATCTGAGCTGATATCATATGGAATGGAATATGCCTTTGGTTTATTTAGGTCAGCTATTTTTGCCAAGCTGTGTTTCCTCCCAGGATCTTGCCCACTCCCAGTCCCTTGATAGGAGACATGGGAGAGGATGTTAGAGAGACAGTGCTGATGCTCTGCCTGTGCTGCTAAGCAGTAGCAAAAACACTACTGTGTTATCAACACCTTTCCAGCTACCAATACAAAGCACAGCACTGTGAGTGCTGCTAAGGGAAAATGAACTCTATCTCAGCCAGACCCAATACAGCAAGAGTGAAGTGTGGAGTCCTGAAAAGATTAAAATTAACATCAGCAATGGATTAGCCATGAAAATCTATGTTTAGACATGAAGGGGCTTAACAACACAAAGCAGGAGCACAGATAGGACTGACTTTGCTGTTCTGTAAAGGATTTGTTTCCAAGCCTGGGAAATGCTGACACAGTTTGACGGGAAATTAAAAAAAAAAATAAAATTTTTGATCATCCTTTAAGCCTAGCAGGGTATATTGCTCGGCAAAGAGGAGTTACAGTTTGAATGACATCTCTAATCCCACAGCAGCCTAATTTACCATCCCTGTATTGATGAAATTGAAGCCCAGATGGAAGAATGTTGCTGTTTCCTTTAAAAATGGCATATCCACAGCCTGCCAGCATTTTGGGGGTTCTTTCCAACCAGGACCAACATGAGCAATTAAACCTAATTTTTCACTCGATGAATTAAGTAAATAGGTTTTGTAATGTTCCTAGCAAGCAGTTGTAAGGACCTGATAGTAAAAATAATGCCTCAAAAAGTGCTTCATCATTATCATTCTCTTTGAATACCTGAATACTAAGAGCAGCCCACCTTGATGTCCATAAGAAGTAAGGCAAAACCTGTGCAAAAATGAGAGGAGGAAGAGAATGACAGAAACTCTGGCCTTCGCCTTCCTCCTGCTCCCCTCCACTGCTGCCTTCCAAGCTTTTCCACAGCTGCAGAAAGACCCTAAAAGCCTCCAAAAGCTGTGACACCACCAAGCCTTTGATGCCTGCAGCCTGTGGAAAACAGTAACCTACTGTGACACACACATGACTTATGGAAATCCTCCTCTGCTCCTGTATCCCCTGGCATGAGCAACAAGAGTGGACCAAAGTCAGCTGCAGGGACCACATGCTGCACCTACTTTTCAGGTCAGTGACTGCATTCCAGCTAAGCTGCTAACCCTCAAGACTAGAAAAGCAGATAAGCTACTCCAAGTAGCAGGGAAAAAAAAAAAGGAAAAAACTCCTTTGGCCCCCCACCCCCCTAAGTGAAAAGGTAGCAAGTGTGTTTGGTTAACTATCCTATGCTTGTAAGGTAATCTTAGCTTTTTTCCAACTTTTCTCTACTTTCCCCTTTCTCTCTTAACCTCTCTTACAGTTAATAAAGTGAATATATATATATTTTTTTTTTTTATATCAACATACAACTTCTTTTGAGTTTTAATTTTGTTTGGGGGAATATTCGAACCTGAAGTTCTTTCTGCAATTCACAGAGATGAATGCTCCTCCATAATTAGGTGGATTGTAACAATTAGTCACAGGACATGCAACGCTTAAAACTAGAGTGCTGATTCAAAAAAAAAAATCAATAAATTGCTTATTTTTATGATTAATCATTTTGTGCTAGAGAAAACAAAGCAAGATACCCTTATGACTTTTTTTTTTTTGGGGGGGGGGTAAGTAAAGAACTTTGTAAAACATTGTAGCTGTTTTCTTTTTGATGAAATTAATGCAAGGTTCCTCTCAAAAGTGAGGCGTATTACTATGGTTAAATGTTTAAAGTAAGGTGCTCCTGAAGTTTAAGGAGTGGGACATTAGAAAATAATTTAAATGAGGTGCCCCTCAGGAATCATGACCCCTGTGTGTGTGTTTTTTATGAAATGTATGCAAAGTTTACTAGGGTGAAGGATTGAAATTTGAAAATTACCTGTAATTTATACAAGGTACCCTCTGGAAACAATCACTTCACCTTCGTGATGTCACTTTGTAAAATATTTTTTCAGAGGTAAGGGGTTAATTTAGAAATCATACAAGGTACCCTCCAGAAAAATCTACCACATTGTTGTGGTAACATGAAAAATAATGCACAAACGCTGGTCAATTTGTTGGATGAATTTGGTGCCAAACTGTCTCCTCCAGGAATGGGGTGGGGATGAAATCACTGGTGTAATATCGAAGAAATTGTTGATTTAAACTCTACCATGCGTGCAGAGGCAAAAGTCAAAAAAGATAAAGGAAAACCTATCATTTGTTCTGTCTTAGGTGCTGTTGTCTTAGCTGCAGTTGAACGCAAACACCAACAAAAAAGCTGATATGGAAATTATTGCTTTGTTATAAGATTTGGTTAAAGTATTGCAACTGCAACTAGAGGAAGATATAGCTAGCACCTGCATCCTCCAGGAAGAGATAAGAAATCAGAAAGCCATCACACATGTGCTCAGAGAGGAGCTGCATGTGAGATTAGCAAGTGAAACAAAAAAAGGGAGTTATAGCTGGAGCTATCCAAAAAAACACATCCCCTCTCTGACTTAAAATCTTTTTGTAATCAATCAGAGAAGCTGCCAGTCTCACTTTGTTCCTTAATTAAAACAGAATACATATATGAGAGTTCAGATGATTACACACCTTACCATGAACGAAATCCTGTATATGGCTACTGAATTAGTTAAATTTAGAAAGGAATATAGGCAAACCCCTAAAGAATCTGAGACTGAGTATGTTTGAAGAGTCTCTCTTGGGGTGACCAAATCCTGTTATCAAAAAAAGAGACAGAAGGGTTCTGGGGGCAGGGAATGACCCTGATCTCCTACCCAAAGAGCAACTTTTTGGGCTGGTAGACTCAACCCCCTGGAGAGATCCCTGGCTATAGTGACAAACATTAATCAGATTGTAGAATGCATGAAAAAGCTGCTCGTTTACAAATTATGCATGACAAGGAGTTAACACCATGATATGAGTCCCCTCTGATGATGACTGTAGACCCTGAAATAATGATACCTCTTATCAGAGGCCACACTGAAGCTATGAAAGCCATAGGCATCCAGATAAAAGGACAAATAGAAAGCCTCAGGAAAGGGGAAAGAGCTGTAGCCACCTTGGAGACAGCTATTACCCCCAAACATATCAGAGAAAAAAGTTAAATTTGGACCTGGGGGTAAGCGGTGCAAGAATTAATTAATTATGGAAGAAAATATGACCTAATACCTTCAAGCACAACTGATTTGAAATCAATTCAGCATACAGAGTGCAAAACAACTGTGCCACCATAACACTCCCTGGACAAGGAGGATGAGCTAACACAGGGGAAGAACACAAGGAAAAAGAAATACCCCATGGAATGTGGGGTCACAAAAAGGGATCCCAAAAACCCTAATGGATGACCAACCCACTAATAAATTAGAGATATTCATTTGAGAATGGCCAGCAAAGGATGGATAGCATTAAAAGCTATCCCTGGTACAGCCCATTCTCTCAAGGGATCACAGAAAGGGAATGTGACAGGAAACTCCTATCTTCATCCCCAGTAGGTAAGCCAGGGGACAAAGGGCTTACCAAAAACTCCAAAGGTGACTTATTAATAACCTGTCATATTGGTCTCTACAAAATCCCTGTAACTTTTCTAGTAGATACTGGTGCTCAAATGTCTGCTGTTAAACTTGAAGATGCCTCTTCATGTGGAATCATTCCCTCACGTAAAGGTATACTTGTGGATAATTTTGGATACTCACAACCGCAGGCAACAGCAAAGGCAAGATGCTGGTTACCAAGAGAGGAGAAAGCAGTTGAAACCCTAATGCTTTGGGATAAATTTCCTATGGATTTACTGGGGCCAGACATCCTAAAGGTAAGGTCTTGGACTAATGAAGAAGGAAAATATGGGTTTCTGAGAAGGAAACCCAACATCTGTGTTTATTAAGTTCTGCCCTTGCTCTTCCTCCTCCCGAGTAAACAATGTCAAACCTTACCCCTTACCTTTGTGAGACAGTGAAGGAATCACCCCAGTTGTTGGAGATTTGAAAGAAAGGAATAGTGATTGCAACACATTCTCCTTACAATCCTCCTGACTGACCAGTCCACAAACCAAATAGCAATTGGAGACTGATGGTGGTCTATTGATGTCCTAAGTCAAATTCAGGGCCTCCCACTGTAGCAGTCCCAGATATTGCTGAGCTGATAGCTACTATACAAGAACAGGCTCATAAAATTATGGCCCCTATTGATGTCAAGGATGTAATTTTTGTGGTTGCCCTGCAGGAAGAGGATCAGGAGCATTTTGCTCTCATGTGGGAGGGCCAGCAATACACTTTCACCCCCCTCTCACAAAGATTTAAACACTCACCCACTCTAGCACATCATGCACTGGCTCAAGAATTGTCACTCCTTCCTCCTGCACAGGAGTAAAAGTATACCAATACACTGATTTAGGTAGCAGAAGATGAAAATTCACCTGTACAATCAACACAGACATTATTAAGCATCTAGAGTCACTGGACTTAGATATTCCTCCTGAAAAAGTACAACCCCCTGTTCAAGAAGTAAAATTCCTGGGAATCTGGTGGAAAGGAGGAATGATCTGTATTCCCCCTGACAACGCTCACTCACCTACACCAAATTAAAATGCAAGAGACTAGAAAGACCTGTAGCATGCTTTAGGCCTGCTGATTTTTGGAGGAAACATTCCTGATTTTTCAATAATTGCAAGGCCCTTATATGATTTGCAATGGAAAAAGGCAAAGTGGGACTAGACCCCCCTCCATGATGAAGCCCTACAACTCCTAATATTTGAAGCCAATATATACCAATCAATAGACCCTATACACCCTACTGATTCAGTACAAATTGATGGACTGTACATACACTTACAGCAGAAAGGACCTAATAGTCTTACTAGACCCATAAGATTTTATTCCTGCAGTTTTAAAGATGCAGAAAAACAATACTCTACCTGGGAAAATGGCTTATTGGTGGTTAATACTGTTTTTCAGGAAGAAGAGGAAACTATCCACCAACAATCACTAATTTTAAGAGGAAGTTTTAAAGTCAAGCCAGTTTTGGCAGGAACACCACCCCCAGATAGGGTGGCCAAACAAGCCTCTGTTCAAAAATGGTTCATTCAAATTGAACATTGAGCAACCACTTCAAGCCTTCAGGGGAAAATAAAGTGCTTCAATCAGTGAATAAAAGACCGATTGTAGTCAGGAAATTGTTAATGGCTAATAGTTTTGAAGCAAATTACTGATTACTCTTTACCTAGAAACTAAGACACAGGTCCCCATTTACAATAAAGTTGAGATTAAGGGATTTAATGGCCTTAGACTTTAACAACTTTCAACTAAGGATTACAGAAAGCCCATTACCCATCTTAAGGGGTTGTGATGAGCATTTTTGTAGCCCTAAATATTAGATTCATAGGTTATGTGAAACAAATCTAAAGCAATATTCATTATGTTTGTAAACTCACACTATATTCACAGATAAAGCAGAATTTGCATGCATTGAGTTTAACAAAACTTAACTGAATTTTTGTCTGGTTGAAATTTTGTCTTACTGGTTAATAAATTGATAATTTTATAATACTTTAACCAAATTAATTTATACACTTAGATATTATAACAGATTTTCTTCCTGTATGTTATATGCAATTTCCACATTTTGAAATTATGCTTTTTACACGTGGCCTTACAGTATTCTTGTATGCAGAGAGACTGCCCAGAAATAGCATCTACAAGCAAAAATCAAAAATGCACATCAGTGAAGAACAATAAAAATTTTGGCTCTCATTTGTATTTAGGTAAGTTCCTAAACAGTTCCTTACATTCTCCCCCAAAAAAGTGAGGTGGTGTGAACAGAAATACCAACATTTTGGCAATGTAGATCTACAAATAGAGTGAACATTTAAAGCCAGTTTCTACTCCATGATATTGGCTTTTGGTCCTACATGAGAGAGGTTGTGTCCATCTTTGGAGATTTTCACAACCAAATTGGACACAGCTCTTTATAACCTGCCTCAGTAGACTATATATGAACATGCAAACTTCAGAGCCACAATCCAGCCATAGTGATTCTGTGACTATAACCCAGGATCCATAATAAGGGAGCTGCCCAGTGATGCTTAGCAGGCCTGTGTGGTAATGAAGTGATGTCACATGAAGTTAAAAAATCACAAAAAGTTCACAGTAAATAGAACTTAGTTTTAAAACCATGACAACAGGATGCCAGTGTAATGGAGCAAGGAGGAGTTCCAGGAAATACCCAAATCATAAGAAGTGAATACTCCAAAGAGTCCTTCTATGCCTCATTCAGTGTAGATTTTAATATTTAGATTTTAATTCAGACTTTAATCTTTTCCTAAAAAACCAAGGAAGAACTCTTGAAATAACAAAGCACCAATTTCTTTTCCATAGCTAAGCAACCCAGTGATTACAGCTAAGACTCCGTTCAAGAATAGACTAAGGAGAAAAAAAGAAGAAATTTTCAAGTGTTGATTGTTGCAATGAGTTATTGATAACAAGTTTAAACAGCATCATAAACCTATGATAGTAAAACTTGCTAAGAGGGATGGACTTTTTTCTATGGTGGGAGCAAGGTTAATCTCAGAAATCATAAATACAGAAGAAAGCTGAATGCACTGCAAAGCGGGTCCTCCTTCAAATAACACAGATTTTACTTGTGAAAATTTTCCCTTTGTTGTACACTAGATGTCAGGGTTGGACTGAGTGGATGAGCCCATCCATTTGATCCTACATTTCAATACATCAAGCTGGATGCCTTCAACACAATTAGGCAGTAAGCTTAGGAATTGTTTTATGAAGCATCTGGTATTCACTTGATGAAATCTGCACAAACATCCTCTCTCCTCCACTTGGCAGTATTTTATTTCAGCTAAAAACCTCAGGCTTTGGAAGAGGAAGAAAACATTCTGAGATATCTTTCCAATGCCAGAGGGTGTCTTTCACCTTCTACAGCTCCAGGAAAAAAACCCAAATCAAACAATGCCTCTGAACCACTTGGGTGAATAGCCACTTTTTAGAGGCAACTCTATTAAATAGCAGTGCAGCACAGCATGGATTTAGCTGGAGGAAAGTGAGAGCAAAGGAATCTGATCAGAACTCCAATAAATTTTAGAAGCCATAGGCACTCCCCATGACTCAACAAGCTGAGTGGTGCAGCTGACACTCCTGGAGGACATGATGCCACCCAGAGGCACTTGGAGAAGCTTGAGAAGCGGACTTCTGTGAACCTCATGACGTTCAACAAGACCAAGTGCAGGGTGCTGCACCTGGGTCAAGCAACCCGTAGTATCAATACAAGCTGGGCAATGAACAGATCACGTGTAGCCCTGCTGAGAAGGAGTAGGGGGTGCTGGTGGATGAGAGGCTGGATATACAGCCCAGAAAGCCAACCATGTCCAAGGGCTGCATCACAATCTGCATGGCCAGCAGGTCGACAACAGGTGATTCTACTCTTCTGTTCTGCTCTGGTAATATCCCACCTGCAGTGCTGAATCTAGCTCTGGAGACCCCAGCACAGGAAGAACATGGACCTGTCAGAGAAGGTCCAGAGGATGGCCAGGAAGATGTTCAGAGGGCTAGGGAACTTCTCCTATGAAGACAGGCTGAGAGAGCTGTGCTTACTTGTTCTGGAGAAGAAAAATTTCCAAGATGACATTTTAGCACCTTCCAATATCTAAAGTAGACCTACAAGAAAGCTGGAGGGGGACTTTCTACAAAGGCATGTAGTGATAGGACAAGGGTGAATGCACAGAGAGAGTAGGTTCAGGTTGGATATTAGAAAGAAATCCTTTACTTTGAATGGTAAGGCACTGTAACACTTTGTCCAGCGATGTTACAGATGCTTCATCCATGAAAGTCATTCAAGGCCAGCCTGGATGGGGCCTTGCCCCTACGGAACATGGCCCTGCTCATGTCAGAGGGGTTGAAATGAGATATTTAAAGTTCTTTCAACCCAAACCATTCTCAGAGTCTGTGATGGCACCTCACAAAAGTCAATTCCTCACTGTAGTATATTCAAGATGACAACTTATCTCTGCCTGCAAAGGGGACCGTGGACCAGGAGAGCAAAGACAAAAATCTCCCCCTTTGTAAGACACTAGTGACAAAAGAATGGTAACACAAATAAACTACTGATAATAATGAAAGAAAAAACCAAAAAGGTTTCTCTTTCAACCTCTACAAGTGATGTAGTTGTGTCTACTTGCTGTCCACAGGCAGAACTCTGTTAGGTAAAGTGTCCTATGGGGGAGAAATGACACAAACAGAAAATGTTTTTGGAAAGACTATATAATTTTGCACATATACATATATATATGGCTGCAATATATGCAGTATACAGGCTATTTGAGTAAAACATTTTAGGGTACTCTACAAGCAAAATACAGTTCTTAGAAAATTCCCAGAGATAAATCATATTTCATAAGCAGAAGACTTTAAAGTCCATTCCTTTTAACAATGCGTTTAGGCAGTGACCCAGCCCTGCTGCTGGAGTCACAAGTTCTGGTGGTGCTAAAGGTCAGTATCACAAACAGGAAGCACAGAGTACAAAGGATGAAGATAACTGAAACATGGTGACATCAGAGTACTTTGGCAGTAAAGATGTCTAGCTAAATATGGTAAAAAGGTGTGAGATCTTGAGGTGAGTGCACCTGGAATTGCACTGGTCCTCTCTTAAGGGAGTGAAGGGCATCTGTAGCACTGGGAAAACACCTTGGCTTTTTTCATGTGACAGCAAGCCTTGATTTTAACGTAACTGTCACGCACCAGCTGACACAGTTTTAATGTTGAACATGATTATAAACTTGTAGTGTATAACCAGGCTAATTAACAGTGAGCAAATTTTTAGAAATAGAAATAATAGAATTGGTAGGTAGCATGGATGCCTCTAACAAGAAAATTTAAAACAAAGTGTTCAGACAGTTTTCTGTACAAGAAATTTTGCTCCACAAACCTCGACACTCATTGGAGGAGACAACAACAGTTTCCTCCATTTTTCCAAGGTCCTGATCCAAAAATGTCAAAGCTACTGAGTTGCCATGGATTAAAAGAGGATTACAACATATGATCTTAAGATGGGTAAATAACAAGTTAATTATGGGGAGTGTCTTGGTTTAGAGAGACAGGTATCTGCCAGGGAAAACTGGAGTTTTCTCTGGAATGGAGAATGTAAACCCCCCCCTTCCCTCCAAATTATTATAATTTTTCAATTAAGGGCTTTCAGGTAAATATTTGGGAATAGGAATAGCAGTTTTTTACTAGGAATATTAAAAAAAACCCTCAAATGTAGTAGTACAGAAAGACAAGCAAACAAAACAAATAGAAAAAAAAATTAAAAAACCCTGAGAGAGTCAGGGAAATAACCTGACACCCTGTTGGTCAGGGTGTTAGAAGCAGTCCAGATGAATCCTTCTGAAGTAACAGATGCAGTTCTGTGGAGTAGAGATGATCCCATAGAAAAAAAAAGTTCAGTGATGGTAAGATGGCTCCACTCTTCCTCTGAGGAATCCAGTGGACTGCCTCACTGGTGTTTTCCATCTCCCTTTTATCCAGGTAGGAAGTCCGGGCCCCTCCAATACCAGGTAGAGCATCTCACAATGGGATGATGTAATGTGTCATGTGATTGGTGAGACTGAATGGCCCATTATCAGCATATCTCCCCGTGGAGGGAGGATGGTGGTAAAAGAGATAAGAAATACTGCCCCACCCAGTTTTAACAGCTGGGCCATTCTCAGAAAGCATCTGCCCCCCTCCCCCCGCAGTTACAAGAGATAAAGAAAAAAACCCAACATTTTCCCCAACTACTTTCTATTTCAGATGAAATAGAATACACATTTTTTTGGTTCTGCAACCCAAGACATGGAGAAAAATAAAAATGCATAAATAAATTTAAGAAGTGTGATGAAACGGTCAGGATTCATAGTAAAGAAGGATTGCTTTCGCTATTCAATGTGCTTCTCCAGAAGATGTGATTTGGAAAAGTTGTTGGTAGAAGAAGAAAGCAAGTGGGGAACAGAAATGAAGAAAAAGTGATGAAGTAGAAAAGAAGAAGAAGCAGCAGTTTACTTCAGTGTAGTTGGCAAATTCACCAGTTCAGAGTTGATTAGTGCAGAAAGATGCCTATAGAGAGAGGCAACGCTAATTCCACAACTCCACGTGTGTACTTGGGCTAAAAATTATTAGGATTTTTATAGAGAATTCTAAAGAAACTACTGTTCAGTCTTCAAGGAGGTTCAAAAATGAAAATACAACTTTCAAATCTATTCAGAAAAGCATAGAAGGTAAAACAGAAAGTGTAATTGCATTATTGTAAACATTTCTGGTATACCTGCAACTTGAGCAGTATGCAGTGCTTGTTTTCTTCTTTCAAAATGAAATTAAAATCAAGAAGGATATAAAGAGCAGCAAGGAAAATGAAAAGTAGAGTAGGTTTGCCTGTGAGGAAAGTAAAAAGAGAACTGCAAAGGGACAGTTGAGGCAGTATGTAAATCACCAGGGGCTTGGGGAAAGAGGACAGAAAGCTATTTGCCCCTGTTTCTCAAAGTGCAAAATCTGGGGACAAGAGGATCTTTTTCACAAGGGACATGTTCAGCTGTGAAACTCAAGCCCATGGGACACTGTGAAATCAAAGAATGCATGGGATCAAATTCAACTAAATTAATGCTGTAAGAGACAATCAGTGTTATTTAACATTCAACAGAATTGGAGCAAAGAACTATTTTAATGTTGTGCTATATTTTCTTTTTCTAGTGAGTGAAGTGAGGACTCTTTGTACTTTTGGGCTCCAACATACTACCTGCATCCCTCCAAATACATATCACACTGTTATAGGAAGAAATTTATTCTCAGTACTGTTAGGCAAGAAAAATTTTCCCATGCTGTCAGAAATAGAAGTTATTGTTTTAACTGTGGTAGGCAGGTGTCCTAGGTTAAAACGTAAGATTTGCCCAAAGTAAGTATTCAATCACCGTGTTCATGAGCTGTTGAAACCAGGTGGGGCAGTGTTTCCCTCATCTTCTGCTAATGGCTCATCAATGCCTTGCCTCATGACTCATAGATAACGCCCCCGGGAGCTATCTCTGTTTAATGGGCCATCAAGGACCCATTACATGACTCATAGAATGATA
>VZUI01056967.1:0-13364 GCA_013401135.1 Cettia cetti | reverse complement strand
GGGAAACAAAAACAAAACAAAAACAAAACCACAAAAACAAAACCACAGAAAAGCAAAAACATAAGCACCAATCCAAAGCCCATGAAAGCTGGCATCAGCTAGGAAGTGCATACGTGCCTGGGAAATATGGAAAAAACCCAACAGTTTTGTTTTAAATTCAGATACTAACATTTACCCTGAAATGTCATGCCATAAGAGAATGGAATCAACTGAGCCTGTAAAAGCAAAATAGGCCACATTATTAGACAGCACTTTTAAAATTAGTTTTGATGTTCACTTAATTATATTCCCTTGGCTGAGTCAGGAAAACAGACTCTTGCCTTATTATTACCATTTCACATCATTATGAAGGTCCTTGATCGGGTTCAGTAGATGATCTCAATGGGATCTGGCAAACAATAGGATAATCTTCATTTCAGTGAAAAAGCTCTCTCTCCCAAAGGCACTTTTTTTGATAAATGGCTCTTTCATGTAGACACAAGCCTAGCAAGGCATTGAGTCGTGTTCAAAATATAATGGCTTACATGATTAACAAAAAGTTAACATGGGAGAGGTATAATGTACTTAAGAAAAAATTCTTTTTTCCCAAGAAGGAAAAGAAAGATGGGGAAGAAAAGTAATATTTACTGCCAGCTCCACAGCAAGTACATCCACACACAGTATAATTCAAATTCCACTGCCCTCCAGTAAGATGGGGGTCCAGGGAACTTAGGACAATAGATCACCTGGAGTTTCCTAAAAATGTAACTCTATTTGAAGAAAATTCCCTGATAAGTTTATCAAAATTATGAGCAATTTCTTCCAACACAGTTAGAACTTGAATGTAAAATGAATCAAATCAGTGTAAGCAGAAAGGTGCATTTGTCAAAGCAGTATTACCAGCAAGGAAGCACATTACAGCACAAGTGTGGAAAACTGCACTTTCTTTGCTCAGAAAAGCTATAATTTGGCAAAGAACTTCAGCATGTGCCTAAATTATGAAGTACATTACATATGATGGAAATCAAGCAGTGAGGTTGTTATTCCCCAGAATGTTGTAACTTAATTTCCTCCATTTGTCAATTAACAGTGCATGGGAAAAACACCTTTTAAATCCAAGAATAAATATATCCAGAGAAGTAGGAGCACAAGTGTGATTGGTACAAGACTTCTGGCTGTGATGTCTAGACTTCACAGAGCTTGTACAACCATATCCATTTCTGATTCACCTGCGATTGAACACGCTACAGATCTGCCAACAAACCAGAGAGCCTCAGGCCTTCTGGAAGCCCATTATACATGAGAAGCATGAAAATCCTGACTTCTCTTATTTATGATTTAAAGAAGAACCTCCAGAGCTTTATCAAGGCTGAGAAACGTGCACGCCTCAGGGCATGTAGCCACCTCCAGCTTGTAGAGGTCAGGAGGAACGACATCTCCCCCTGGCCTCAGGACTACCTGTAGCATCTCAAGGTGTGTGCTGTGGGCTACTGTACCTGTCCCTTCTCTAATTCCTCTGTCTCTGCCCACCAGGAACATCTCCATGAGGATCTAAAAGGCAACCAGCAGCAGGATGAGAGGACACAGCCTCAAGGTGTGCCAGGGGAGCTTCTGTTGCACATGAGGAAGAATTTCCTCACAGAAAGGGTGGTTAAACTTTGGAATGGGCTGCTCAGGGTGGTGGTGGAGTCACCATCCCTGGAGATGCTTGAGAAATGACTGGACGTGGTGCTCAGTGCTGTGGTTTAGCTGACAAGGTGGTGATTGTACAAAGATTGGAGTCAAAGATATTGGAGGCTTTTTCCAGCCTAAATGATTCTGTGATTCTATGTCAGCTTTCAGGTCAAACCTGAAGGATGGCAGGAAATGTAGGTATGCACTGGGAACTAGAACTGGAAATGTGGGGAAGACAGCAAAATGGGGAGAATAATCAAAGAGAACTGAAGAAAGGAGATTGGTGTGCAAAATGTTGCTCTTTATCTTTTCAAGTCAGCCCTGAAGCAGCCTTAAAACTGTGAAGATGGCTAAGCAGAGACCTTTGGACTCAGACCTCACTGGTAATGTCCCTACCATCATATAACTTTGCTTTTCTGTCACCTCTAGGGTCCTTATTCCTGATTATCCTCAGACATGTAAACATCAGTTCAATCCCAGGCTATTTTGCTATAAAGCAGTCAGTCGTCCCCAAAACAGTTTCTCATGGGTAGTTTTTTACTATAAAACTCTTGCTGAGTGAGCAGTACATGAGATTTCACCAGGTTTGGCTTCCTTGCCTTACAGTGTGTTCCAACAGGGTCACCCCTGGCTTTGCATCTCCAGGGCACAGAGCCCAGTGCAGTGTAAAAGCAAAAGGTCTGTTCTGGAGGAGACAATTCTTGACCACCGTGGAGGAATGGTGGGCATAACCAATGAGGGGAATAGAGAAAAGGATGAAAGAATGGCAGTAAATGGCTGAGGAAACACAGAAAATAATGGGGTGTAAACCCCAGGCCTTCTAATTTCTCCATGTACAGCGCCCCACTGTAAAGCACATGGCTCCCAGTTAAAACTCAGCACTGCAGCCCCTTTCCCCAGGGTGCTGACCTCTTATCTCACCTGCAGAAATCATGGCCAAACACAACAAAGCTGAACCCTGCAGGGACAAAATTTCTCGTGGAATGTTTACAGCTATGGTATGCTCCAGTCTGTCCCAGTAGAGCTGTGTGGAGCTTTGACAGAGGAAATCTGGGCCCAGTCCTTAAGAGTTCATGAACCTTTCAGTAAAACTGGCCCCCAATCCAAAAAATCCTGGGCTCACATCCAAAAAAAACTCCAGCTCCAAGAACATCCTGCCTTACCATAGCTCTTCTACAGCCATCCACCCAGACCATGCCAGGAAATGCTCAATGCTCTTTTCATCTTGAATTGCACACACAAAAGTGGTGAGGGATCTTGGTAGCAGGAGCACAAGCAAAAACAGAGGGGCGAGATGTCTGTTAAAACCAGCTTGAAGGATTCTTTTTCCTCTCTAGTAGCTGGTTTAACAACTGGGTATTAGTTCATATGAAATTACAGCAGTATTCCCATGGAATTATACACTCCATCCATCTGCTCTTGCATTGAATATTGAGGAAGAGGCAAGGAAGATTTTAGGCTTTTCCTCCCATTCTGCAAGCAGAAGGGCATTTGGCTTTTCATATTTGTCAGCCTGCTCTGGGAAAATAACTTTCCAACACATGGCATGAACCCAGAGAGCTGCAAATAGAAAAAGGGATTTGATGGTGTGTGCCCTGGCAGACAATAGCTTTGCACAGGCATTGTTAGGACAGGCATGACCAACTCGCAGCTGCCAGGCTTCAGCTGGTTCCCACACAGCCCAGAAAAGGCTCTCGTGTGCATCCCTGGCCCAGCAGCAGTGCTGAGCTGCCAGGACCTCCCAGGCTACCTGGCTCCATGCACACTGTAGGACATCAGCAGAGGATGGACAACCAAACCCTCCAGGTGGCTGCTGGGACTCTCTTTTGCAGCCCAGACAGCTGATGCTGGCCCAAGCCCCTGATGTCATCAAATCATAGAATATCCCGAGTTGGAAGAGTCCCACAAAGATGACTGAGTCCAGCTCCTGGCCCTGCATCAGACAGCCCCAAAAATCCCACCATGAGCTTGAAAGCATAGTCCAAACACTCCTTGAACTCTGGCAGGCTTGGGGTTGTGTCCTGTCCTGCCTATGGACTACTCTTGGAGCACTTCCAACCCTCCAGATACATGTGAAAAACCCACATTTTTGAGCCCTCAGCAGTACAGAGAGCCTGATATGCTGCAGGGAGGTTTCTACCCTGGAATGACAGTGTGGACCCAATGTCTGGAGTCTCCTTCCAGCTCCTTCGTTCAGGAAGAGGTGAGGCACACTCAGGGGACTGAGACACCCACCTAGCCACAGCAAAGGGCAGAGTGCTCTGTGCCAGGGTGTCAACTTCTTTCAACCCCAGGACATACAGCTCAGGGGTTGACACAGACCTGGATGTGTATTTTTTCAGGTTTAGTCAGGCAGGGTTAGACAAGCAGGCTGCTGTCATTTGCACTGCATTCCTGGCTTCTGTATGCTCAGTGAGCAGTGAAACTCTGTCCATGATAGATGTACTAAGTGGGTAGGACAACAGCGGAACAGTTTAGCACAACATCACTCCATATCCCATACCACTGGCATTGATTTTCCTTTCAATCAAGAAAAAGCAGGGGGAAACTTTGCTTCTACCTCTGCCACCTCCAGGAATTTCCAGTCATCCATGCAGAGAAGTCTGTTATCATCACTTTGCAGATTATAAAGGAAGCAAAAATCCTGCTGTTGATTTGACAAGCAGTGTCAGCCGTCTGAGAAGCAGGTTCAGGTCTTCCTGACACCTCCCATTCCTTCTACTGCTCTGAAAATGTTGTTTGATCTCTCTGTGTCCTTCAGATCTGCCTCTATAAAACGACGCTAATGCTGCTGACCCAGAAGGCGTTGTAAGGAGAAAGGTCTTCACTTATTTCTGGTACCACACATAAAGAACCAAGAGAGCCTAAGAAGGCAAGAAGGGGGTTATGTTCTGTTCTGCTGCTTAATTGAATAAGCTGTTATTTGCAAGTAATTAAGGGAAAACTCAAGTGTCTGTGAGTGGGGTGAAAGAGGAGAATTCCTCTAATTTCCATCTCATTGCCACTGAGATAAATATGCTTTTCTCGTTCTTATCGAAATGATTAACAAAACCTTCCTTAATAGTGATGCCTTTTAACTACTGTTATCACCTAATGATTAAGCTAATGGCTAGCTAAAGCCTGGAAGTTTCACCTGCTTGTTTCATGAAAAAAATTTCTCCCTCCAGCATCCCATACAGTCGCAGTTACAAACTCCAGTTCTGCTGCAGCTTTACCCAATAACGGAACTGGGAGAGGTTAAAGCCTGTTTAAGTGCCTCACTCCATCCCTGACAACATCATCCAGCCAAGTCTACATTGGTGGCTGTCAGACTGTCTGTAGCCCAGACAAAGCAGATACATCATGATTCCAGAAATCCAAGCTCAGGTACCTCTCCAGTTTTGCACTTTTCCCTCACATCCTCCTCAGCCCATGTCATTTGTATTCCAGCATTCATGTAAGTGGTGAGAATGGTGTTTGGGGTTGGACCCACACGTGTAGAATCAGCCACATGAACAGACCTTGACGACTGCTCATGGGTTTGGATGAGGATCTATCAAATACAGGCTGGATTTGAGCCTCCCCAGGCTGACATCATAGGTAGTACTCAGGATTTAGGATATCCACGTGTAGGTGTTGGCTGTGTGATAGCATTTGATCTCCCATTAAAATCAAGGCATACCACAGACAGCACTCAGATGCTCAGAACAGAGATCTCCAGCGTCCCCCTGCCACTCCCAGGCAGTTTGGTTGTCACAGGCCATGTGAAATTGCCCTAGAAGTCCAGAAAATCAAGTCCTTTCCATGTTGAGCAGTGTCAGCTGGAGAAATATTCACTCTAACACAGATGCCTTTGAGCTATAGATCTGGGAAGAGGTTGGTCACTCATAAGTTCTGGGCTATTTCTGTCTTGCCCATAGAGAGTTTTGGATGCTGCCAGGCATGTCAGATAGCATTGGGCATCTTCATTTGGCAAATGAATCCCACCTCTGTGCTGTACTTTGTACTAGCAAAAAAACCCAATAAGATGCTTCCAAAAAGAAATCATACCCACTGTCAATGTAAATGATCTCATGAGGTTTAATGCTGGTAAAAAAAAATCTTTTTAGGCCAGTTTTTCTTTTCTCTAAGCAAAATTCCTACCTGATATTTTAAGCTTGCAAGAGTGCATTAAATAGCACCACAGTACTTAACTAATTTTGCATTTAGATTGCCTCTCGCCTGTGTTTGCTGCATGGGATGCTCACTCTGCTCCTTGCCAATAAGCCACCCAGAGAAGCAGAACGACATTAATGATCAGGAAAAAACCAAAATCTAGTCAATAATAACCTCAGTGGTAATTTCATGATGAGAAATTCACTCACTTCTTTATTTGTGCCTGGGAGGTCTCGTTGTTCTTATTATGAATCCTCAGGCATAAAAAGTGGATGTGATTTCTAATTTAAACAGAGTTTGTATAACCCTCTGAAAATGAATCTTCATGAAATGATAAAGCAGCATTCTAATATTGTGTTTTGAAGGGTGCCACATGTTCTGAATAATATTGTAGGTGCATAATTGAGCAGGCAGCACTGGCTTTTATGGGACAGAAACAGGACCCCTTTGAGGTTCCTCACAGACTCAATGCAGCTACATGCTAACATGGACAGAGGACCTGTGCTCCTGGAGAAGACACATTTCACTAGCCCAGGTTGCTCCATGCCCCATCCAAACTGGTCTTGAGCACTCCCAGGGATGATTGTGTTGGAAGGTAACTACAAGGATCAAGTCCAACTCAGTGTTTTGTGGAATATGCTGAGGTGTAGATGATGCCTCATCCTGAACACCTGAAAAAGAGTGACATCTATAAACCTAGAAACTAGTGACAGACATGAGACTCTCCCAGGGGTAAATTGAGTTTTCTCAATTGTTGCAAGTTATCTGAAGACGTTTCTTGCTCTGACATGACACACTAGGCCCTGCTACAGAACTCATGTGGACACCACTGTTGGCACCCTTTGCACACCACAAAGAAATGAGGCATCTCTCCCACTCAGCAGAGAACCAATAAAGAACCAGAGTCCTGCTCAAAGAATTCCCAGGCCCTTAGATATGGCATAAAATATGAACTAGCTCCATCACTTGACAAGGATAAAGCAGGAAATAATATATTTATTTGATGATAGACTTGCATCACTGTGCTAGAGTTAGAGGAAACTGTGATGTCAGATTTTATATCAGTTTTGCAGAATAAAGACCTTCCTTAATTGCAGTATTTCAGACAGCTTCTGTCTCCTGTCCTGAGGTGAAACCTTTGTCCATGGATTCTATGGTGTTCACACTGTCTAAAGCAATTTGAGCGTCAAATACAAGTTTTGAAAGTGTCTTTTATGCCCTTCCTTTTACATCCATCCCCTGCCCTGCAGTGAGAAGGAAGAGGGGTGGTACAAAGATTTCAAGATCATTTAAAATATCGTTTCCCAGCCTTGCTTACCTCCCCATGGTCATTTCCTTCCTAATTTCCTCCCATCAGTGCTGTGTTTGTATCTGACATAGCACCTGTCTGGCCCCACCTCCCTGTGTCTGCTACAGCTGCTTAAAACATTTGTACAACTCCTGAATGTTAAAAGAACTATTAAGCATAATTCTGCTCACTCCTACAAGGAGGACAAGGACACAGGGGTCTGGGCCATTCCTGTAACAGGGAATTCCTGTGTCTGGAAAAGCCAAGCCTCTGTGAAGGCTAAATAAATCCTAAGGTGCATGAAAAAGTAAGCAGGACTAATAAGTGGTTTTAACGTCTGTATTGTGATCTCATGCAGTCTGGGGCCAACTCAGCTGAAAAATATTTAAAAGCCTAAATTAAACACTACTCACATTGTTAAAGAACTATGGAAAGTTACTTTGGGGAAGGTTTTGAGGAACTGATCACACAGATGATGAGGCTGATTTGGTTCTTACAGAGCAAACTGAAGATATTATTTCACAAAGCACAGAAAGAATGGCAATAAGCTGGTTTGTCAGTCAATATGCCATTTCCTCTTCAACCCTCTAGAATTTAAGGAGAATGGCTACTCAAGGAACCTGTGTATCTTCACTTAAAAATTAAAACAAATCCTCTACTATATTTTCACCAGCAAAAAATATGATTAAACCACCATTCTTTTGATCCTGGGCAGCATTCAGAGCTCTGATACAACAGAAAAAACTGCAAAGCAGATGATGGAGAGTCAGGACCCTCCAGGGGAAGGGTTTGGAAACTACCTCTGGGATTCAGAAGGGTGAGCAGGTCCCAAGCATATGGCTAAAGTAATTGCTCTCACTTCCTTGCTTCACAGAGCAGTTCAGGATACCAAGCACGGGCTCCCAGCACAGTGAGGGAGAAGTCAGAGCATAAAAACCATATTTCTCTTCTATCTTAGAAAAGAAGAACACGTGATTTGCACAGTCAGCACCAAATGCGCACTAGTGAGATGAAAACCAGGTCATTACCAGGTTATGCTGGAGGTGAACTTGAGGGAATGCTGGATGATGGACATGAAAAAAAAAAAAAAACCCACCTTGAAATCAAAGGGCTGGTATTGTTGAATTTCTCTGTCTTGGGAAAAAACAGTTCCTGGCAGGAAGAAGTTTTTCCAATGTACTGGCACATGAATTAACTCCTCCCTCTGGAAATCATTTTGTCGTATAACACAAGTGAAAAATTATCAGTTCTATGGCTATAGTGATGCCAAAATCCACTTTTATGACAGGTAAAAAAATTACCAAGAAAAATAAAATCTTATCTCCATCATATACAGAGGGAAATAGTGGCAAGGAAAGGGACTGCTGGGAGCTCACAGGGGCAGGAGCTGGAGCTCAGGGATTTGTGGCTGGCAGCTTTTCTGCCTGCCTGTGAATCTCTCATGGCCCAGAAACTTATGGTATGTAGTGCACTTCCAATAAAAAGAAAAGCAGTTAAGAAGCTTTCATCAAAAAGCTTAAGTAGGGGACAGAGCCCAGAGATCTAAGCCAAAAACAAAACAAAAAAAAAAAAAGCCATCTATAAAAGCTCAATCTTCAGAGATGACCCCACAACTCCAGCACTCAGCAATATGAATATGCTGAAATGTTGCCATTTTTTTATATGGAGGAGGTGAGGACCAGAGAGAAGAGGGAGAAGGGAAATTCTTGACTGTGAGTGGCTCATTGGTGCCAAGCAGTGGGGTGGGGTCACCCACCAGCCCCCCTGAGTTGACTTCCCACTGCTCCACACTGGAAGGACAGCCCAGATCTCCAAGACCTGATGTCCAGCTCCCAGAGTTTGATATCTCCATCCTGCCAGCCTGACACTGAGATTTACCCAAGCTCTGTTGACTGCAGGAAAACAACCTGGAAAGGGATGGAGATGCCTGAATTCTAGAGTTAGATCAACCTCACAGTTTGAGGGGTTGATCTGGGTGTCTCTTTATCTCCCAAAAAAAAAGATGCCAAACATCTTCCCTGCCATGTTTTTCCCATGCCAAACATGGTAAAAACAACAATCACACTGAGTAAATATTTGTATGTTTTTTATTGAATCATAGATCAGCTTTTGGGTGTGGAAATCTATATTAAAGGTAGTTTGTGATTTCATTGCAAAGGTTTATTTGGCAAATAAAGTTAATTTGGCTAATTAAAAGAGGAAAAGGAGAGTACTCTCCCTCTTACTGGGCAATAAACTAGGGGTAGTGAGTTAATAAAAAAGAAAAATAACTATCATGGGGGAACCTTTTCAGCTTCATCCCAGTAAAAGGCAAGACTGTGCACTACTGGGTAACTAGAATTCAGCAAAGGATGATGGATGGCTACACACTTCCCATATTTCTTCTCTTGAAAAGTCCAATAAGCTTCACAAGCACAGAGAAACTTTAGCAAGCATCCCTTGTATGCTACTCATCAAATCCATTGTACAGCTGCTGTGCCATTCTCCATCCCTTAAATACCCTGAGCCATGACCACCAACACCTGCCAAAGGAGCAAAAGGAAGCCGTGCCTGCTGGGTCAGCAGTGAAAACTACTGGAAAACAGGTGAAAATGGAAATCAAACCAGCAGACATCCAGTTTGTTTCACAGTGTTGTGAAACTGGAGGGGGGAAAATCCTCCTGGGGAAGGCGAAGGCTGTGCAGGACCACCCTGAGAGCCCCATGCCCCAGGGAGGTGCTCAGCAAAGCAGATCTGCTCTGTGGGGTGAGAGCTCACACACCCCATGCATCAGCAGCTCTCCCTGCACGGAGCAGGCTCCCAGGGGAGGATGTAAATCCCGGGCACGGCTGGGGTGAGGCTCTGCCCTTGGCTCCAGGTCCTTGGGTTCGGCCGCAGACGGCAGCGAGGGTGGGCAGAGCAGTTTCACACGACCTTCCTCCCTGAACCAAAGCTGCTGACGTCCACCCAGCCCCAACCCGGGCACGGGGCCAGGGCCTGCCTGAGAAAGTCTGTCCCCCTTCCAAAACACATCAGCTGGAATTGCTGAATCCCTGAACCTGCTCCGGGAGCAACCCTGGGCTGTGGTTGCACCTACACATGAACACAGCCTCAGTCTGCCTATGCACAACTCTCCAGCAATAACCTGCAAACCCCCAATACACCTCTGAAATGGGGCTGTGGAGACAAAAAAAACACCTTGCAGATTCACTAGGGCAATCCATAAATGAGACATAAAATTAAGTACTGGCATCCTTATTTTATAGCCCAAACTCTGTCTGTCCTACAGTTGGGTTTTTTCTTTTTTTTTTTTTTTTCTTCTGTTAATCTTATTTTCCACCTAAAATAAATAAGGAAATTATTTCTTTGAGAGTTTTCCTTATCTCTAACAAGATACCTGGATCTCCATATCAAGGGATTGTTTCTTATTTCTTGGAGATAACAAAAAAAAGTGCTCTGAGGAATTCTGATTTACATTCTGCAGCTCATGAGAAACCTATTGATAAAAACTAAGAAATATTCAAGGAAGAATTGAACAGATTGTGTCTGAGGATTATCTCTACACCCAACTGTATGTGTAAAAAATAAATAAAAACAACAAAAGCCATTCCATCTGAAGAAAGATAGAAACAGGCTTCTTTTCCAGTAAGAAAAGTCATTACTTTAGTTATTATTTACAGAATCAGAGAGGTTTGTATTGGAAGGGACCTTAAGGGTCATCTCATTCCAACTCTTCTGTCATGGGCAGGAACACCTTCCTCTAGACCAGGTTTTGTCTCTGGGACAGCGGAGGAGAAAAATAAACAAATACTGAATTGCAGAATAACTTTGCAAAATAACACTTCAAAAAATAGTGGTTTAGCCTCTTTCTGCTTATGGGCTGCTGGAAGGAAATAAGTTTAAAGAAATCCGATAAGCTGATAACTGCATTATGCCAATTCATTCCTCCCTCCAGCACAGGTCCTTTAATGAGACCTCTTTGCATTGGAGAGAGGTCAGAAGCAGCTGCCATCGCTTGGCTGACAGGCCAAACCCTCTTCTCAGTGGGGTGTTTAGTCCCAGATCATCTCCTTATGGAGCTGCAAGTATCTTCTGCAAGATTAAAACAATTTCTGGGGGAGATTTTCTGAGAAAAATTCATTTTCTTGGACCATAATTTGTCCTTGAGAAGATCAGCCTAGTCTGCGGGCTTTCTAGTGGAGAGGGCAGGGGTAAGGATATCCCAGTGCAGAAGGTCTGAACAACAGCACTCAAATGGCTAAACTTCTTATTGAAAGTCATGGAATCAAAGAATGGTTTGGGCTGGAAGGGGCTTCCAAACATCATCTCATTCCAACCTGCTCCCTTGGACAGGGACACCTTCCAGGATCCAAGGTTGTTCCAAGTCCTGGCCTTGAACTCTTCCAGGGATGGGGCAGCCACAGCTTCTCTGGGCAACCTGTGCCAGGGCCTCACCACCCTCACAGGAAAGATTTTCTTCCTCAAAGCTAATATAAATCTCTCATTTCTCAGTTTAAAATCATTTCCCCTTGTTCTATCACTAACTGTCCATGTAAATACACTTGTCTGCACAGACAACAACAGCTTGGAAGCCTCCAACTTCTGTTCATGTGTAAGAAAAGAAAACATTTAAGGCAGAAAAGTGGTATTCCTCCCCCTCAACCCTACAACTCAGCCCTGGGAGTAGGAAAAGATTCAGGCAGCAGGTCTTCCCAGGTGTTCATCCACTGCAGAGCATCCCAGCAGCAGCTCCTTCCAACCCTCCTGCTCTGAACTCAACTGCTCAGCACATGAACCATGATTGTCCACATCAGGACCGTGCACCTAAAAACTGGCATCAGCAAGGAGCAAAGGTCTTGAAAATCTGGGAAGACACAGAGGGAGGAGTGTCCAGGGAGGATGCTGGCACCCCAGAGAGGTACAGTGGTGGTGCTGACTGAGGATGAAGGCGGACAGGATTCATCCATCACATCACAGCCATGAGCTGTGACCTCTTCCCAGCTGAGCCCTGGACAGGCAGATACCAAAGCACTTGGGACAAACTGGGAAAATTACCTCAACTCCAGCAAGAAGCTTGAATGGGTGAGGGAGGAGAAGGAGCAAAAGAGACAGGATGTTTTCAAGGCTGGAGAGGCATCATCTCTTGAGGAGCCAGGGGCGTGCCTGCTCTCCAGTGGGATGGCTCTGCATCTTCCTTGTTTTCCCTGGGTTTTTCCAGCACAAAACCTTCCAACCCCCCCATGATGTCAACTCAGAGGATTCAGGACTAAAGTCAAGAGTTGGGGCTGTACCATGAAGATGTTCAGGTCTGAAAAGAGAAGGGGTACTTACAAGGAAAAATGAAACAACTGTCTCCCTGCTTGGCCTTGGATTTCCTCAGGGAGGCAGATATCCAGGATTTTGGCAGACATTTGTGCAACAGAGACATGAAGACCACAGAAGGGAGAGAGCAGAAGGACTGACATGTACACTGAATCCCAAGTATATTTGCCTGATGGGGTGTAGCACATACAAGAATTTCAGCAAAATGCCTGTTAATTAAATGAAAAACTGATTTTATGGAAAATCATTCATACTTTTGTAAATAAGTAGCAAGCCTGTTCATAAACAAATGCATGTCAGTGGAGATTTTCAGATTTATATGAACCCTAGGATTTACATGTTTTATTAATGATCAGCAATGTCATATTTATCAACCTATGGGCCTAAGAAAGAAATTAATTGATGGAAGCTAAAACCTGTGCTTGGTTGTGCTGACTGCTCCCACTGTGGTCACTGGCATTCCAGTCAGCCCCAGACACTGAAAAATCTTGAGCCAGGCCTTAAAATCCACATGCCCCTCTTGAAAACCACAAGAGAATTTGACATTCATGAATAATAATAACAAAAACAGCAGCAGCAACAACCTTGGTGTCTCACCCTTGGCTTTCTGCTGTATTTCCAGCTTGTATTCCTCAGCTAGAACTTATTTTTGATCATGAAGCCTAAGAATAAAATGGGTTAGGGGGTCCTAGGAGTCGGATGTATCAGAAAAAAATCATCTATTGCAAAACTAACAATAAAATTACACAACAGCATTGTGCTTGGCATCTTTACAAAGCAGGAATATTTCTATTTTCTGCACTTACCTAGACAAATCTACCAGACATCTTTCCTTTCCAGCATCTAAGGGACTTTATGGGGCAGTAAAAACTGAATTAATATACCCAGATAAGAAGCAATAAATGACTGACAAGAAAGAAAGAAAGAAAGAAAGAAAGAAAGAAAGAAAGAAAGAAAGAAAGAGAGAGAGAGAGAGAGAGAGAGAGAG